>JABFQC010005705.1:0-11399 GCA_022817085.1 Psilanteris sp. ZL-2020 | reverse complement strand
GTTCTTATACGAACCCGACAATATTGCTGATTCAACCATATTTATACTAGTATATGCTAGAATTTGTTTTCCGTGCATGCAACGTTGGAGTGGTGTTTCAGGCCTACCTAAAATCTACGTTAGACCGACGTTGTCCGTCAACGTTGTACATGTCTTTTCCGAAGTCGTGCCTACGTTGGGTCGACACTAAATTCCCGCATAGGATTACACGTCTTGTAATATTAAAATCCGCAACGACAGACGCGACCACTTTTTCTGAATTCTGAATTCGCGTATTCGAACGCTTTCATTTTTCACGACCAACACGCCAAATTAATTGCGAATAATAAAACTGAATCTATTCTTTCTTTATAGACCAGTTCTTTTAACCGACACATGACTTACTGATATTCGTCCGCGGACGAATGTCTGAGCTCGTATGAATTATTCGTTTGCGCGAATTTAACATTCATCATCGCAATTAATTCATTCGCATTATTGAAATATAAATGTTTACGTTAAATAAAGCACTTTATACGAATTCTGACTTTTTCGTCACATTCTTGTTTACCCAAGAATTCTTCGAAGCGAGTCGTTTCGCGTCGGCCCGTATCTCGCGCATAAACAAAAACAATGCACAAACACAAGTCCACGGTGTATATACGAAGGAAAGTTTATTTCTTTTTTGTTTATTTTTTAATTCGATAATGATCGGGGCACTTTCATAACAAAACGCAGTCAAAAGCGTGGTTGCGTAATCATTTTCGATTAAGAGATTATGCTCGGGCAAAATTAGAGAGAAAGTTTACCGATATACAACGAAAATGTGTACCTCGAAGTAGGGTAGTTTTTTCTTCTTCCTCTTGACGAAACACTTCCTGGTAACTGATAAATCTTTAAAGCAAATAAACCCGTTTATTCGTAGCGTTCCATCTCAAATTTACTTCAAATTTAGCATTATACATCGACGCACAAATTTGACAATCTAAACTAACGAATCCAATTCGTTCAACATTAACAACGCAATGTCCGCCACCGTAACAATAACGTAAACAACGAGAATACAGTCCACCTCGCACGAGCTATCACTTTTTTTCAACGTCAATTTACGAAAATAATATTCCCAGTCATGAATACGAACGAAAATTTTCAGCTCGCGCGATTGACTCCGCCTACTTTTTCTATAACCGTCAATGTTGTTTTACTATTTCACGCGAATAACATTCGTTTCAATTAGAGGTCGTTCATTATTGACAACAACGAAAGTTCGCCGAACAACGCCCGCATACATTTCCGAAAAACGCGCGATCCATAAATTATACGCGTAACGAAAGCATTCCGTTTGCCGCGTAGTTATATATACATGTATATGTATATATATGTATATATAATAAAATGTGCGAAGAAATAACTCGACGGGTCGTGATTTAATTTAACGCAATAACAATTCTTATTTTAAATCGCGACGCTTTTATCGCGGCGTTAAAGAATCATAACGCCATCCATAATACACGCTTAATCCATCATTTTTTCAACGCAAATTAGATAACTAATATGCTATGAATATCCCGCGCGAATTTGCATCAATCTTCGAAAATACGCTCAAACATTAATACCGCGCGGCAAAATGTTCTTTAAATACACGCGCGCCCGAGCCGTCGATCGCGCGGTTATATTTACGAAAACGCGATTACTTTCGTTGCATTAACAAAACACGAAAATGCGCGCGCCGTGTGCAACTTTTATGATCGAAAAAATTGTCAGGCCGCGCGTCCTTTCCTTTGACGCGGACAAAAACGAGAATCCGAAAGAAATAATTGACAGCGCGCGGCGCTCGCGCAAGTTACGCGTCAATTATTCGCGCGCGGCCGGATTAATGACCGACAGATCGACTGCACCGATATTTTTAAATTGCGCCTAATTGGTGCTTTACATTTCGGCGCTGGGGGATCCGCCGTTCCTCCGTCACTCTTGGCGTTCGTTACATTTTATTAACGCGCATTTTTCCCGATGAACGCCGCCGGCAAATTGAAACGACAAATTCGAGCTGGTCCGAACGAAACTTAATTGAATTCGAACACTCGTAAATCGTCGATTTACATCTTTGTCTGTGCGCGGGGTTGTAATTCCGATCTTATAAATATATATTTATGCATAAAAAAAAGTATTTAACAATCGCGGTTTGTTTTGGTTTACACAAAAGACTCGGTTTCGCAAATAGCAACGTCCTTCATGCGGGCGCTTGAATGTAAACAAAACAAAGGACCTCGAAGAGCTGCGATTGTTTTTGCTTCATTTTATTTACAAGTTCTTCGAAATTGGCTTTAACAATCGAACGCTTTCGTGTTATTGTTTCAATTTGAACTCATTACGGTCAATTCATTATTTCTGCGTTTTATCGGCCTGCTCATTTGTTTTTATTCTTTTCATTTGTTTATCTTAATTGCTGCTATCAAAAAATCAGATCATTCAAATTGAATACAAAATTGTATAAGCTTCGATCGTATCGCGTCGCGGCAATTAATCGGCCGTTAATAAATTAATCATTTTAAATTATCGATTTTTTGTCGTTTTAAAGGTGACGCGCAAAAACCGATTCGCTAATAGCCGGTTTAAAATTAATTCTTTAATCGGCGAATTTCAATTAAGACGGTTTTAATAGCGCAGCGGATCATTATACTGCAATCACGCGAAATGGGTCCCGGTTTTAAAAATTAATTAATGATTCAATTTCAATTAAAGAGTTATTTATTAAGCCGCGGGACATTGTGTAATACGCGCGCGCGCGAGCCGTGGGCCAGCGCCATCTCGCCGCGGACGTTGCAAACGAAAAACGCGTGTTTTCCAGAGCGTCGTTAATTGAAATCAAATGTTCGAAATAATCAAAACAACGGCCGAAATTAAAGTAGCGATTACTAATGTTGATTGCCGAGCACGCGTTATTGGATTTTGATTCATTAATTATGGTGAACTGTATATATTATTAATTACGGTAATTTTACATTCGAGGAATTCAGCGCTTAAATATGTATGACCACTCGTCGAGCGTGTCAAAGTAGTACTGAAGTGCTATTGTGGACCAAGTTGCCAATCAATAGTCTCGAAAATATCCAAATTGAGCTACACGCGCAGGGTTAATTATTAATCGACAGAACGTTTTGAATAAACAATACAATTAACTTTTCAATGTAGCTTGTTTTATCAAAGTCATCGTGTCGTTAGATTGACGAAAAGCTCTATTTTGAAATAAAAAATAGAAAAAAAAAAAAAAGAAAATAAAAAAAAATAATAAATAAACTGTCCTGTCTGGATTAGGTGAATAGAACACGAAATGAAAACAAACGGGTCTTTATCATGTTATGTTTTTTTCTATGGAATTATATTAATTTGTAAATATTTACTATTTATGTTTTGTTCTTCTATGAGTAATCCTCGTTTCAAGGAACTAAACATTACTTTACTACTGAATTTGTGCGTTTCGACATGTTGAATATTTTAAATTAAGATTACATTATTTAATGATTATTTTTTGTATATTTATTGTGTAAAATTCTATAAATAATTAGTAGTTGTTAATAAATATTCAACTTTCCCTTTCAATTATTAACACAACTAGCGTATATGTTTTTTTTACATTTTGAATTTCCCGCCTAAATTAAGGCGCCAAATTCAAACGGAGTTTTACAAAATGTATCATCTAAGCGAAACCTAAATGTTAATAAATAAAATGATTTAAAAACATAAAACGTTTCAAACCTGACCCGGAAGAAATATTTTAATAAGATTAAAATTGCAAATTGAATCGACTTTCTTTTAAAATGTAGGTTTTTTATAAAAGCAAACAACGCAATTCAATCGAACGCATCGAATACACCGCGTGTAATGGAAAAATGTAATTTGGAATTAACCTTCATAATTGTGGCGCCAAATTTGAATCGCAATAAACGCAGCGCACACGTTTTGGCAAAATTGGTCGCTTTCGAAAGTGCGTTTTGGGAAAAAAAGGGAACAATAAAAACGCGGGAGAGAGAGAGAGAGAGAGACAGAAAAAAGAATTGCTTATTACTTCTCGGGCGGAGTATTTTAAAGTTGTTTTCCTTACATAAAGGATAATAATGGACGTTTCAGCGTACCGCGAAAGGGACAAATGGGGGCCCAAAGTGGTACGTAAAATATCATCATTGCGCGGAATATTGATCGGGGCAATTGCGGTGGGACTTTCGGATACAAAGTAAGAATAATGATATCTTTAATGGTATACAATTTCGTTTCGCGTGTTACATTATACTTTCTCTGCTCTTACTGTCGGTGTGCATTTCGATACGTACTACTCGTTCATTACCTCCTTCTCATTCAGGCGCAACTCGTGGGGGAAAAATTGGCTCGTATCATTTCATATAAAACACGCTTTAAAATCGTATAATTTGGCCATCGCGTTTTATTTAATCATCCATTGACATCGTGTAATTCCAATATCCCGTTCCTTATCGATCGGCAATATTTTACTGTTTTCTTTTCTCTCTCTCTCTCGCTTTTTCCCCTTTTTTTATTACCGAAATTACTTTAACGTTAATTACCGCGCGGTAATTGATATAGCTCGTATGGCTCCGAAATTTAAATGAAAAGTACGCGGGATCGTAAATTTGCCGCGACGACGAATCGTATCTTCGTTTGCGTGTTTTATCGCGATAGAACGGAATCAAACTTTAACTATATAAATGTAATTACTCGGGGAAATGCTTTGCAATGAAATTGGGTTGTAAAGGATGCTGCGGAGTGCGCGCTCGAGCGCGACAAAAAGGAAACTAATTTCCGACAACGAAACTCACAGTGCGAACGGCGTGGAAGTTCTTTTCGAAATTGCGACACTTGGTTATACGCCGATGCGAGAGGTGCTTGTTTTTATTCGTGGATTAATGTGTGCGAGAAGGATGGATGTGTTTTGTTTCTGTTTCCATTGCGCGGGACAATGTTTATAGACGATGAAACCAAGGAGTTTATTTGTTGACAAAAGCCAATGTCGTTTGACCTTTGTTCCTTTCAAAATGTGAACAATCCGTTTTTGAGGTAAATAAATAGAGTCCAAATTACGTTTGTTATATAAGACATTTTATTTATTATTAATTTATTGATTGTATAATTAATTTATGCTTAATTATAGTAACAGGTTTTTCTAGTATATAAGAAATAAATATATACCTATCGTTGATTTGCATACATCCTTCGTTGAAGAGACCCATAATGCTGTCTTGCTGCTACGTTCAGTTGAGTGATACATTTCCGATGTGCATTTTGTGTTTTAACAACTGTATTATACTCCGGTAATTGGTCGCAGTTATAGTTGTGTACTTTCACGAAGGGAGGGAGAGAAAAAGAGAGAAAAAGTATTCAAATTTGACGTGTTTGCAATCCAACGAACTGCGCTAATTAGAAAATTGAAATGTTAAGTATGAAAATGAAAGTTGTAAATAAAACTTTGAAAATAAAATTGACAAGTTAAATAGGGTGAAAAGGAGTTAAATTAATGCGATAGCGGGGAAAAAAAGGACGGTTACGTTGACAATATTTTAAGATAATGTTTTTTAAGATTAATTATATTTGTTCGATTGTTCGATTAATTAAAAAATAATAATAAAACTCATAAGTTTGTAATATACAGAAATTTAAAATGTCGCGAAAATCAAATAGTTTTTTACTTTATGAAATTTTTTTTATATACAATTGTTTTTGTTTTTTTTTTATTTTGAAAACGCCCGCCAAATGTATAAATTACAATTTTTTTATTATAAAACAGAATAAAATATTTTGAAACCACATTAATATTTTTAATTAAATAATTTAAAAAGTTTGTTGCTGTTATTAGTAAAATGTAATTTTGAATGTAAAAAATTGTAAACAGTAAGTGTACGTACAAAAGAATATTTACAGGGTCTAAAAGTAGAATTTCAGAATACCATTTGTCTAAAAATAATATTGTCAACAATGATTAAGCACTTTGTATAAAGCGAGTAACGCAAACGCGAAGACGAAAATTTAGTATTAAAATGATTATACGCGTATACTAAGTATAACACATTTTTTTACGTCACTTATTTTTATATAACTTATTCTAACAATAAAATTTATATCATATACTGGCTATTGATACAACTGAAGTATATTTAATTATCTTTTAATTAAATAAATAATATTAAATAACATATTAATAATAATTCAAATTATATAACGATTTAATTTATAAGCACATTTAAAATATCATCGCTCCGAAATGAGTTCGAAAATAGGCATTCGAATAACAGATTCAAATTAACGTTTAACAATTTAGTACGGAAACCTAAACTAAAATTGTTTAAATTTTGATTTTTTACAATTAGTTTCGCTGATTCTTTCTATCAAATAATTCGTATTTATTAAATGTATTATAATTAAAATTTATTTAAATGATTATATAGTTTCTTTTTCTTTGTATCAAAAAATAAATTTTTTTAACAATTTTTATATCTTAAAAAGCATTTCAAAAAGAATACAGTAAACATAAACTCATAAAATGAGCAAAACATAATTGTCCGCATCTTTATTTATGTTTGTATCTTTCTCTTGCGTTTATATATTTTGTGTTTACATGCTTTCCATCCTTCTTTATTATATTCTAAACATTGTATCATAAGAAAAATTCTACGAACCCACTACGATATTAACACTAATAACAAATGCAGTACGAAACGATCATTAAACGAATTCATATTAATTTTAATCGTAACATTTTTCTGATAAACACGTGTTTACAAATTTGATTCAATCTAAGACATCCCTTTCACTTGCCTTTAATTAATAACACATTCAACTGCATTACCGAAGACGAGACTTTTTCTTACGAACAAGGGAGATAGGTTAAGTTACGTGTGAATTCATAGATAAAACGTACTCGCTTGTAATAAAGTAGCGATTTGCGTTGGAGAAAGTTGCCGAGGTGAAAATTGAAGTTAATTAATTTCAAAACACACGTCGTAAACATATTTTAATCCAACTGTCTGGCCGTTCATGACTTGTCTCCGTAATCCATTTAGCCGGACTCGTTGCGCAATCACGAAAATGTTCGCGTCGTTGAGATTTAGCAATTGCGCGCGAAAAATAATAGAAAATTTTTGTCTGATCGCCATTATTGGCCGTTACAAAATTAAAGACGAATTGCGATTGGTTCGCAACGCCGCAGTCCGCGACGATATAAATTTGTCTGTGCCACGTTGCCGATCTTAATAAATAAATATGAATTTTAATCGCGACGAGGCGTAATTTTTTTTTTGCTACGCCATTGCGAGTAAAGCGCAATTATTATCATTTAATAAATGCACTCGCGTCAAAGCGCGTGCATACACGCATAACGCAACTATTATGCCGTAAAATGGCGTCGTTATAATTTGCGAATATAAATATAAATTACTCGCCTTTATGCGTTGCGATATTTACGGCTTATAAGAAGTTAATACGCAGTAAAGAAAAAGATTATACCACACTTATGGGCATGGCCCATATTTTATGGCACAATAATATTTGCGACACGTCGGCGTCTTTACAGCGAACGTTAAAAATGTTACGAAAAGAGGGTATATACTTTTTACTCCACGTTATAATCATGATAATAATATCAACAATACGAACAATGTCGCGTGAACTTGAAAGCTGGTGTTCAAAATTAAATATGTTTATTATTATTGTTCAGTTGGAAATGTTATTTTAATTCGCTATTAAATAATAATATTAAATGTTGTCTATAATATTATATTTCTTGCGTTAACCTCATTTTAATTGGAATAGATTGTAGAATTAGTTCCGGAGAAAAATTAGATTGTTTGTTTATAGTAGGAACAAAACAAAACACTAATCCAGGTGAAGGTTAACGCGAAGTTCTCGGTGTACTTTGTATACAAACAAAAGCGTTTCTCTTTGTTCATTCATTTATGAATATAAACACGCCCTTATAGAATATTTATTGTTTACTTTTAAAAGCACAACAATGACACGATTCCCAACATCGATTTTTCCTCGAATTCTTGTCTTTCCGAATCGAAAATCAACTCGTTCGAATCACGCGTTGTACGCATCGGTCGTGCTTTCTACGCGGCAGTTCGATTGGTAACAATCGTCGTTAATAGATAAATCCGGTAATTCGCTTTTTTCCGGCGAAATCGCAAGTGTTTTCGTAAACGCCATGCGAATCTGATAGTCAATTTTTGAGTTAGTCGGCAATCGCTTTTACTTGAATTGCGGGAACGCGGGCCGGTAATTGCGGGAGAGATGATCTTCCGAGCGAGAACGAGGCTCGTAAGGTCCGCCTCGACGGGGGAAGAGGAAAGTCGAGGGGCCGCTGGTTAGAGCGAGACGGCCAGACGGAAAAAGGGCACTCCGGGTACTAAGCTAGAAACTCATTACGTTCGCTCCGCCCCGGCTCTTCGACGAACCGTCGGCCAATCGGATTCTACGGGATCGTAATCGCGCCTCCACAGTTTAATCTCAGCCTCGAACTCGAATCTCGATGGTAGCGTACGCACATGAGACGATCCCTACTAGGTGTCCGATACTTTTACTTCGTCTTTTCATGCCAGAAATAGATAATATCTTCGCTATTAAGAACGAAAATTCGGAGATAAAAAGTTCGATTCGTGCGATCGTGAAATAGAATTACTCGTAAATTACCGGGATTGTAATTATAGTAATAGTAAAAGTAATAGTCATAGTTGTAATATGAATAATAACTATGATGTCGAATGGATCGACTGGCGACAATTGAATCGGTTTGAATCGTGCACTTATTTGTACGCCGCAATTCAAATTTCGCGCCAAATCGTCGCGCGTAAGTGGGGATGAGCGCGCAGGCAAGTGGACGTCATTATGTAAACGTGATTGCGCGCATCAACGCGAAAGGAGAAAAATTGTCCGTCGCGAAACCAGGAACTATTTGATTCAATATTAATGTTCGAGCTATTATTGTTTTCACTAAGCCAATTAAAAGTGAATTACGCGTCGATAATTACGGTGTATTGTACTATAAATAGCGCACAATTAGAGCCCAAAAATAAATTATAAAAGAATGCTGCTATTATTATGTAAATTAAAACACAATTAAAATATTTTCTTACCATTTCTCAATTGGCTTTTTTGTCGCGGTCTTGTTTGCCCGGCGGCGATTTCGAACGTTGTTCGTAGTTTCGGACATCAGAACAACTCGTCGCCTCCCCCTCGCGGACGCATCCTTAATTAACCCCATTAGCGCATTTGCTAATTACCCGAGCCAATCAATAAATTGCAATTAAATGTTCGTCCCCCCCCCCGCAAATTTCTTCGATCGACGAGTGTAGATTTCGGTAACAACAACAATGCTGATTTCTGCGAAACGACGCTCGCCGTCCGGCGTGTTTACATTTTTCGTAAAAATTTTTATTCGAAAATGCGAGTCGGTGTATTTCGCGGAACTGGCGTCCGTCTTTGAATCGTCAACAAAACATAGTGGCGTCAATGACAAATCCGTTCGATTTGTTGTCCCGCTTAAACGCGTCGTTTGCTTCGGCAACACGTGTTTATAGAAAAGGAAAGTTTCTTGTAATCGCCAATTGGTAGTTTAATTTGCTAGAAACTCTTGGCATTTAAGCGTTACATCGCGTACCTCTCCGATTTTGACGGCAACGTGAGAATGTTCCGAAGCAATTTTGCGACTTTTGTGGCACGACGCATTTACGTGTGGCTCGTGAAATGAGTTGAAAGTTTACATTACACGTAAGCTTTGCGCACGTAAAACGCGTTGCGAGCGTTTTTTCGCGTGCAATCCGCGGAAAACACGACGTTACGAGTGATTGGCTCGTTGCGCAACGACGTTAACTCACGTTTACGGACGGATTAATTTAATCCCAACTGCGACGAGATGGAGCCCGGGGAATTTTATGAAACATTGATTTCAGATGACTTTTTTTTTCAATTAGTCGGATAATAATCGACGCGAGATAAAATTACGCGGTCTAATTTGATTCGGGATTAATTTCTGTTTAAGCGAGGCGCGCAGTCCGGGAAACTTAACCTTAATAACGCGCGGGCAAATAACTCGGCAAACGTAATGTTTAATTACAAATGGCATTTATTGTTTGCGTTAAATTGTTTTACCCGCGGCGGCAACGCGGTTGTTAATAAATCACGGCAAACGCTTCCGTTTCAAACAGCAGTGTGTGCGCGAGCGCGCTGTGTGCGTGTAATGGGAAGTAAGCATGGATCGGTGCTTTTTGGATTGCGGTTGGCAACGAAAACGGAAGCGCGCTAAAATGAAGATGGATTTACGAAAATTGGTGAACCGAATTCGGTTTAAGTGATTGTCCAATCGCACGGAGTTCGGGTGTTGGGAGGAGAGGATTTACACTGAAGACTGGTTGAACGCAGCGGTAATGGCTTCGGTACTGTGGATACGTTGGAAACTATTGTGAAGCTTTAATGATGAATGTTTGTGGACATTTGACGGTTGAAAATCATTAGAAAAGTGTTATTGCGCAGTATTATTATGTGATGATGAAATGGTTACGACTATGATGAACTGGGAACAGCCTTATCAAGTTTTATACATCCGTCTTTGTCTTGCTTGTAGCATTACCATATAAAGCGTTCGGTAACGCCGACTGTGAGTATAATGCATCAAAATAATATAATAATTATATAAATGCATAATAATAATGTAATTCCGGTGTTGTTTGTATACGCGAGAAAAATTATGATTATTTTGTTGGTCTAAGTATTCGTAGAAATAGATTTAATTCAATTTGTGTGTTTTGTTTATGCAGCTAGTTCGGTGGTTTGTTTTAACATTTGTCGTACCTGCAACAGAAAATGTAAAACATAATTTTATGAATTAGACAAATTTGTTTGAAAAATTAATATTTCATTTTTATTATTGATTATAAGTCTCTTGTTTTTGCAGATATCATAGTTTTTTGGCTCTATTTATAGCATTTTCCAGGAATTAACAAATTTCTTATCTGACATTTTGTCGTATCTGCAGCGGATTGGCACAGAAGAAAATCGCACAAAAGTGTGCACGGAAAAAAATAATGATATAAATCCAACATAAAATGACGATGTTGACTATATGTTGTTATTTAATACAAAACCTTTGGAGAATTATTACGAATTTTTGGTTGAGTAAAAACAATGTAATTCTAAGTAAAAAGAAACGCTATATATGTTTACATACATGCCATAAATAGTATGTCTGAAACATATACAATCAACACACAAACTGTTGTACATCCAACATATTTTGGCATTTAATTAAAACTAAACCATTTTTATATAAATTCAATGTCTTATTGTTTCCCCTGTGTAACGAAATATATACCCTAATAGCATGTAATATTTCTTAATATTATGTAATATATCAGTAATGT
>JABFQC010005704.1:0-11400 GCA_022817085.1 Psilanteris sp. ZL-2020 | reverse complement strand
CCTATTGATTATATATATTTTTTTTCATCACAGAGATTATTGCTGTAACTCTGCGTCAACTCAAAAACAACTCAAAGATTATTCTGCGGTGCCTAAGCAATATCTCAATGTAGCGGAAACCGAGGAATATTTGAGTTACTCACGGATATCCCATAAGTTACTCACAGATTAAGCTTGCAACAACTCTGAGTTAACTTTGCGGAATTCAATGTTGTCTGGGACGTCTATAAATATTATGTATTTATATGATGCCTGTAGACATATTTCTTCCAGAAATTAATTTGTAATTCTGGTATAAGAAAAGTTGTCTAGTATTAAAGTATCTTTTATATTTCGCTTTTCATTAATTTTTTAAATTTTGAGTTTGATTAAACAATAGTATTGGTTCATAAATAATGGTAGATGACAAAAAACCTTATATTTATATATATATATATATAGCTAGAATAAAAAAACTAAAATAAAACTAACTTTAAACCACGATCAATTCTCCATTATTTATCTTATTTGTTTCAAATGCCTTCTAAAACATTCTATTGGTTTTTAATAAAAAAATATCTCTCATAGCGATACAATTATTGTAATTTAAAATTGCTTTGTGCTTTCATTATAAATACAATGAAAAAAATATTATACAAAAAGCAATTTAAAATGCCATTAGTTTTGTCATTAAAATTGCATGTTATATTTTCGAAAGTACAAATACTAACAATAGAGTGTTAGCATTACAAACATCTTTTATATAAAACACTTATAAATGATTCAGATGAATGCATCGCGATGCTTGTCAATATGTAGCAAGAAACTTTTCAAATTGAAGTGACTAATGCCGATAATTAGATAATTTAATTCCAGGATTTCGACCCACCTCTTTAAATTATCGTTAAATTAAAAAGAATGCGATAAGGCATCAATGAAAGCTATTTAAGTATTTATTGTATCGTACATACCTATATAGTTAACGTCAACAAATTTGTACAGACTATCTGATAAGTGATTAATTATAAAACGTATTGTTTCCGAAATGCGCAGTCCATGAAATCGATGAAATCGTTTGGCGTTGCAGTCCTGTTGTTCCAAGTCAGATGAGGCCAATTGCTGTTTAACAGATAGAAACGAAAATTATAAAAGGCAATTTTATTCATTCAATGTTCCTATAAAAAGATAAGAAGAGTACTATAAAGCATACTTTTTCTGCCGCGAAATCGAGAGAAAAATGTTTGATTAAGTCAAAGGAATTAATTTTAAAGCAGTATCCTTAAAGCTTATGGGATCCAAAATAAGTCGCAATATTTCAATCTCTAGGGAGTCATGTGGTATATTATACGACAAACTGATGTAAAAACGTCGTTCCTCTGCAGAGACTAAATTTTATTTTTTTATTCAAGAGATATTGAGGGAGAAAAATATTGCAATGTTTTTCTTCTGATTTAAGAAGGAAAAAGTTAAGACATTAGTAGAATTAAAAAGTTAGAATTAGTTTTTTCCCTAGGGATAGAAAATTCATTTTGTATGCATACAATGAAATAAAATATCTTTTATCAACGTAAAACTCAGTATTTTATTAATTAATATTATACAACGAGGATGTACACGTTATTGGCGAACAAATTTTGGTCCCTCGGGAGGAAGGGGTTCAATACTGCATCTGTGTGTAATGGAATATTTTTCTCTCGACTTATAATAGAAACAAGAGTCTACGGAATTTATTTCCAATGCACACATATTCATCCAATATACAACGAAAGATCAAATAAAAGTTATTCATATGTGACCTGGAACGACGCTGGCGTTGAAATTTTGATGCGTCAATTACGAATCGGGATTAATTTTAATATTTTCATGATGCTTGGCGAACGATTTTGCTTGACAGTTAAATAGAACGATATGAATAAAGTAATTTTTTAATATGAATATAACGAATTGTTAAAGTTAAATACGCGATTCAGGGTTATAATTGAATGTGAAGTCAAAATTAAGAACCACCCTAATATCACACTTAATCAAAATTATCCTAAGAATGTTTGTACCGCTTTTATTATTACAATAATTCAGAATATTCTAAGATCTCAAGATCTAATATAAGATTTGAAATTTAAGGAATATAAATGAGCCAAATTAATGAACAAAAGATTTAAACATAAAAGCATTGATCATAGATTGTTGATGGTGTGTTGATAGATTAATAGTTTTTGCATGGCCTTAGAATACCAAATTACTTTGTCAGACTTAATAAGTCACTGAGGGAATTTATCATTAACCTTTATAAATACTTTGCATTTCTGAAAAAAATAAAAAAATATATATATATATCAATAAATAAAATAGTAGGCGATAAGAGAAACATGAAATAAGTATACAATTATTATAAGTATAAATAAATGTAAATATATTTTAAATATAATCTATTATTATTTGTAAGATTTAATGATTTTATATTGGTATATTTGTATCTTGGGTTTGATTATTCAAAGGCGTTGAATAATCCATATTTGACATTGGCTCTTCCTACTTCTTCCTTTTTAAAGATTTCTATCAGATGAAAAACCGTTATTATTTATTCATTTCATATTAAATAAAAAAAAATCTCCCATATCTAAAGAATACAATAAAATACATAATTACAAATAATAAAAAAAAAAACATTCCTCAAAATTGTAATATAAACTACCTAATTGTCTATATAATTTTGAATGACTATATTCACAAAATACACACTGAAAAGATAATCTCGTACCGCTTAAAGATTAATTCAACCGGCTCATTAAGAAGTAACTCGGATCATTGTCAAACACCAATTAATCCACTTGCTTGTTTCCAAATACTCGACATATATCCTTATAGAGCTGTAAAATCTAATAGTAATTTCAGTTTCATAAAGTGCAATAATACAGTCTAAATAATAAATCTAAAATAAAAAGAAGAATATATATAATAAAAGGTATGAACCGTAACCTCTAGTTGGTCAACATTTGCAACCAATTTGAGCTCGAATATATAATTATGATCAGATTTGATAAATTATTACCATGTCGTAAATTGCCAAACATCATGACAAAAAGTATTGCAATTTCGAAGCAGCTCAGCGTTGTCGGACATTAGATGGAAAAGTACGTGTACATACAAGTGTCGTTTCAAAGTAAACGAAACAAACAACGCCGTTTGCGAAATGTGATGTTTCATAAATTTGATGGAGTTGCGCCGTCCTCTTCGCCTATAACCACGTACACGTTATGCTTATAAGAGAAGAGTGTATGAAGATCGATGATTAAAGAAACAACAAAGCAAACCAGTAATAAAACGCGTAATCGAGTCCGCGGCTTAGAGCCGGCCGCTTAGGTCAATGATAATAAAATAAGTATTTGTAATGTGTATAGTTCGGGGTCCCGAAACTCCAGTGAAGCGCATATAATATTATTGTTCACTGCAAATGAATATAGCATCATCCACTTGTGTTTCCAAATTTGACTTTCATTTGTCCACGAATTTAATAAACGCAGAAACATAGTTGAATCGTATAAGAAAGACCAAATTATCGATCGAGGATAATCTAATAACAATTACGGTATGTACGTGTAATTATAGATTAAGCCAGTCGTTTGTAAAGAGACCCTTTATCCAGATTAGTTGTAATTCATGCCTAAAAATGAGATTCGGTTTGCGGTCTGGTCGTTAAATTGCATTTTCGTTCTTTTTATATATGTATGCGCGACATTACATTTTTTGATATCATAATTTGATTGTGTCAATGATGCTTATAAATATTTGAGCCAAATTTGCGTACACGCGCGAGTCGTGAATGGAGTTGATGAAGAAAATAATAAATTATCAATTTGATAACACTAACCATTTGCTACTTGATGGATAACAATTTTTATCAGAACAAAATTTATTTGTTAATTATTGAATTGGAAATTGTTCTGAGCCCGGTAGCACCCAGAAGAGCCAAGGTGAAGCGAGCGTTATTCTTACATTCTTGTTCCATATCAAAATTTAAAAGCTTTTCTATATATATATATATATATATATATATATATTATATTAATAACTTTGAATTTATTAATTATATTTATGTTACTTGTTTATTTATAACTAGAGTAATATATGATTTAAAATTCTAATGTTTAATTTAATTTGTTTGTCAGCTAACTTTTGACTGAACATTATTTCTACCTTAAAAACACTGCACAAATTTCGAACATCAGTTTAATTATAAAAATCAAAGAAATGATTTGAAAAGCATTAACAAATTATTGCGTGGTTTTAGAATGGTTGTTTTATTTTGAGATTCTATATAACGTTTGTTATATCAGAGTCATCCAGTTTTCAATAAATTTAGTTTTATTTTTTACATTCATTATTATTTAGCAATATATATTTTTTGTTTGATAATGATAATTATTCTTACATTTAATTTTGTATGATAATTCAGTTCAATCAACTGTAATCGCAATTATGAAAAAACCATTCGAGTCACCTATTTAACATTCAATCCTTAAAGACGAGAATAAACACATTACTACACTGAGATTTGGTAGTAAAAATTAGCATGAATAATGGTAATTGAGCATTACGACTAAAAAATGATAATTTTTAACATGTTTTGTGTTAAAATTTTGGATAAAATATGTTAAAACTGTTACGTATAACACAAAAAAAGTTAAAAAATCGCACAAAAAATGTTAAACATTAACACGAAACATGTTAAAAATTATAATTTGTCAGTCGTAATGCTCAATTCATATAATTCGTGCTAATTTTTACTATCAAATTTCTCTCAGTGTTCAACATAATTTGAACTTATGTAACGTATTTTAAAATAATATATCGTTGTTCTTATATATATTTTAAATTAGTGATTACACGCAGTTTATTTTGTATAAAACAATTCTAAAATATAAAAAATATTTATTTAAATAATTACACATTATTTTGTTATTTTACTTAAATTAATATCATTTTAAATTTTGTAACAACTGGCATGGATTTGGTAGAATTTGATTAAAATTTGATAGAACTGGCATAGATACCGAAAATTGCAAGCTCTAAATTTAACATAGTCTTAGATTTCAATTGATAAGTTGATGAAGCTATTTTTAGTGGTAATATTTATAAGTATCATACAAATTTATTATTTCAAGTCACTTTTATTGTGTGCATATATATATTTACACATACAAATTCAATTTGTATGACAAAATTTAAACCGAATCTATTTATTGGGTATTCCAGTTAAAGAGGTAAACGCCAAATAGAATGATATATAAAGAGATTAGAATTTAACGTGGTCTAACCAAGAGATGTAAGACCACGGTTACTGTAGACGATACATTGTAGACTCACATGTATTTGCATGTTTAGCTGATGCCCATCAATGTACACCATACAAGGAATGCAGTTAAGAATTATTTCCACAGCAATCATAAATTTATTTCTTATCCATAAGCGAAAGTTTTATAATTATAAAAATTATAAGGATGAATGGATGCTTATGTTTCTTCCATTAATATTAAATTAAGTAAAACTGAAACTCAATTTATTATTATTACATAATTTGAGAAGAAGAAAATAAATTCTTCAGATTCAACCTGATGTAAAAAAGATTAAACAATTGAAACCATAAACATAATTAAAAATTATAATTTTATACTCACTGATTCTTAAGGCGACTTATTAATGCAAAATCACGGAAGAAATTTTACTTAATTAATTATCTAAATTTTATTGATAATTTCGATTAAAAATATCAAAGCACAAATTGCAGTTTCTTAATTGAATGATGACTTTTAGACATTGATTAAAGAAATATTGTTTACGATTGGTACCAACATTATTCCAATACATGGTAAGAAGATGGAACAACCCAGGTCCGTGACTCCAGCTCTGACAAATCGCCTTAATTCTTATTTGAATAATAATACAATGATAATAACACAAATTCGAATCAATTTCTTGCGAATCTTAATTTTGGCATAGAAAGAAATATTCAAATTAAGATTCTTCTTTCAAGGCTTAATTATTTTAATTCTAAAATAGTCGTTACGATAATCAGCTTTAGATTACACGTTGATTTGAAAGTGTGTTGAATTGGTGATCGCAATTGATAGAAACGATAAATATCAATTTCCTAAATGTCATTGTTTCACGGATAACGAGATTAAGAAATTTAAATTGACAATATTTGTTTGCGATGGTTGTCGCGTGTTTATGTGTTATCTTAATTTGGATGCGCAGTGATTATACATATGTGCGAATATTATAGATGTTAAGAGACAAAGATGATATACAATATGATATGAATCACTTTAAGAGGTGTTAATCGATTCATTTGAACGAAATCATTTCATAAACTCGACGACTACGTAGTAGACCCCAGTGATGTGTGATTTTTAAACATTTTACTAATTGATTCAAGCGATATGATGAATACAAAAAATAAGGGTAATCTATATATAAATGTGTGTATATGTACATACATATATGCATTTAAACAAAATTGCGTCGAGTGGGCTGGAGCATTTGGTGAATAGGAATGATACTTTTGATAATGAGCTGCTTTGTAAATTCGTATACAAGGAGACATTAATTCATTGCGCATTTCTTTAATTAAGATTTTTGCAGTGAATTCTTAATTAATGCGACTTGTGATGTAACCATTTTGTACTACTTGTTTTTGTTTACAAAAGTACCGAGTTTTCGCGCATTTTATACCATTGCAAATATAGTATTATTTGACTACTCACTGTTGTATTCAAGTTTAGTTCAAATAAATGATATGACACTTGTAAATAATTGAAAACACGTGCGAGAAATGTCATTCAATTAGACAAACTAAATCGCGTATTATGAAATGTATTAATTGAGACAGCACCTTTGGAAGTGTATCCAAGAAAATTCTTATTGATGAACTCTTGTGGTATCTCAAACAGTATTCATCAATGCGTTGGTCAAAGGTAGATTGATATTTAATACAACTGTAAACTTTTAGTTTTTAATAAACGTTAAGTGATAAATAATTATTTAAAAAAAATACTAAACATAAAAAATAATGTAAATGTAATCTTAATTAAATGATTATTCATATATTCAATCATATTATATAATATTTATATTATTTGAAAGTATACATGTATATATAATAAAAAATGAACAGTTTATAAATTAAATTGATAATTAAATTTCAGAAATATCCATTTATTCATCAATACATTGTAATAAAATAATTAATATAATTATCTGAATTAGTAATTATATATAAAAATAAGAAATTTCTTTATATATAAATAATACAATATATATATATATATATATATATAATTTAAGAATATATGTTTAATTAATACTTGCTATCTCAAGTGAGTTAAACAATTAATAATATCTTTATTTTATAATTCCTATTAGATACTTATAATAATTTATTTATCATTATAAACAGTAGGATAAAAATTTAAAGTAATACATTTTTATTTTTTTAAAAATTACTTTAAAACAAAAAATTTTCACTAAGTCTTCATATATTATTTCACATATCAATCTAACTTTGACATACCGACTATTTTTATAGGAAAAAAATAGTTGCAAATGTTTAAAACCATATAAAAACTATTCTCATAATAAAATGAAAGCAATACTATTAAAATATAAAGTTTAAACAATTATGTTAGACGTTTTTATTAAAATATAACAAAAATTTTAATTAAATTATTTAATATTGCTGTACAAATAATATTCTATCATGCAATTATTTTAACTAAAATTATCATTCGAAATTATTTGAGAATATTAGCAAAAGAAAAATCAATCCCATAAAGAAATTCTAGTATTATTTTTTATTTATATCTATTAAACAGGTTATTGCTTTTTATATAAATTACAAAAAAACAACAAATAACAAAAATGTGCTCGAGTTTTGCAATTAAGAAAAGTTTGTAAATTATTATTATTTGCGTAACACGTATCATATATTTCCACTTATATATTTCGTTTAATTCTTAATTGTCATCAACAAATTAACAATATAATTTTTACATTGCAAAATTGCAAAAATGTAATTATTGAAAAAAATGGAAATCAAAATATTTTCATATGAAACAAACAGAATAGCGATAATAAAGAATTAAACGCGTTTATACTTTGGCAAATGAATCACTTTTGTACACAATTTTATTCAAGCGCCAAAAAGTGTTCATAAATTTGTTATTTGCACGATCCAGAAAATTTTATTTATCGAACAATATTTACAATGAATATAACAGAAACGTAACAATTTTTAGCTCGTGCAACGCACATATGCTCCAGTCTTTGAATGTGAAGTTAAAAGTAGATGAATGAGTAGTTGATTGATGCTGATGAAGATCAGAAAAAAAAATAAATGAATTTGATGTTAAAATATTGGTTTTCATTTGTCCTAGTTATTCTTGATATTCATCATCACTCTACTCGTAGTTAGCATTAAAATATAAAAATATATTTATTTATTATTTTTTTGTTTCTTTAAATGAATAAAACTATTAATGTCAAAAATATATTTATTGTTAGTAAGTATAATATTTAATATTTAAAATTGTCAATGCCTTAACGCAAGGAAGTTATATAATATACAACAAACATATACACAAAATACTGATTTTTAACTTTTAACAAATAAATTATTAGCAAATGTTTGTTTTGTCAAAATCATTCAAATGCTTCACGATGTTTGAATCAAACTATCACAATTAATTAAAAATATTAGTAATAAGAATTAATCAGTATAAACAATATTATTTTAAATATATTTTCAGAATGTGTTGGCTGTATCAAATATAGTTGAAGAATTTGATCTTGAAGGTTCTACTTGTACGTTATCGTTCAACATACGGAAACCTATTAAAGTAAAAAATTATATCAATAAAATTATAATTAACGAACATTACCAATTGATTTAAAAAATATGTAGGAACTTATTTTACCATAATCTCGAACAAATGGTCTTATTGTTAATATCATTAATAAACCAAATAAAGCTGAACCACCGCAAACGAATGTAAGAATATCTTTGTAATAATGCTCACAATCGCTGGAACATTTCCTGTTAACATTTTGATATAAATTATTATGAATTGCAATAATAATTAATAATATGTTTTTTAATATATATTTATATATATTTACCAATACTGAATTATTATAACAGCAATTCCATTACATAATTTATCAGTAAAACTCATCAAACCATATACTAGAGCACCACTTTCTGTATGTTGTCCAATATAATCAGCAGTTAATCCAAGACTAGTAACTAGCATGAATGAACCACCAGCACCTAACAAACATATATAATTAATATATTTTTTTTTACTAATTAGTAACACATTTTTTAGTATAATTTACATAATATTAAACGTTAAAATTTAAATAATATTTTTGTCATTTTAATTTCTGAATTTAATATTATATAGTATATGAATTTCTTAAATAATTAAAGTTTAAATATACCTAATAAGAGAGCAACTGGATAAATTTCATATTTAATAAAAAAGTCTCCTTTTCCATACCATATCCAAGCACAAGAAATAAGACTTAAAATTGTTCCTAATAAATAAGAAATCTTTCTGCCTAATTTAGTATTCAAATATTCAATTATCAGAGAAGCTTTAAAACTGCTTAGGTACATTATTAAAGGCAAAATAGCTAAAGATGTCGCTGCCATATGCAAAGTTTCATGTAAATACATAGGCATATACACTTGAGATAAATTAACAAACAAACGAGTTGGCATATAAACACAAGCCAAATGGTACAATTGTATATCTTTTAACAAAGTTCCAGCGAGTCTTTGAGGATGCTGTGATACCCCTAGAATTGAAAAGACAGATCGATTCAGAAACTTAAAATAATTCAAATACTCAAGTGTATTTTATTATTCATTTTACCTGTAGGAACATTATTATTTCCTTCTCTTATAAATATGTGGAAAATTATGGACATAAATATACCAATTCCAATTCCTATAAATACTATATTTTGAAACTTATGTAAGTCTTGAGGTCCAATTTGAGCATTTGAGTCATTACTTGTTATATGTAATATTGCCCATGTCACACAATAAACAAGTATATTTGAACCAACAGTAAAACTATATCTATAATACGTTTTAAATGGTATATTAATTAATTAAATTTTAAATCTCATATAAAACTTATACATATATTAATTTTGTTTATTTTAAATATATATTTTTTTTGAAAGTTTTGAAATAATATAAAACATTTTTCATAGCTCAAATAATTTTAAACTTAACTATATTTTTGTAATTTATAAATGTATTGATGTTAAATTATGTTTTATATTAATATCATTAAATTGCTTTGTTTCATTACATTGATAATAAAGCTAGATAAGTTATGTGGAATGATGAAACTGGATTTAGATCAATAAGTATAATTTTGAACAAATAATCTTTCTCTGTGATAAATTACTAAGTTCTTATCAGTCTCAATTATTGTGATAAATTTATATTGTAAAATGTGATTTTAATTTTATAAGTACTTTTGTTATAAGAACAATAATTTAAGTCTAAAAATACCTAATAGCTGTAAGTTGCGTTCTTTCCTCTTCTTTTGGTGTTAAATCAGCAATTAATGAAAGATGTGATATTTGTACAGATGCCCATCCAAATTGAAATATGATCACAAAGGCTGAATAATAAACTAATTGAGCCCATTGATGGGATGTTTGGCATCCAAGGCACTCCGAAAATATAAATGGAAAAGCAACAAGCACACATATTGTACCTTTTTGAAAATAATATATTTCTTTAATAATAAAGGTACAGATTTTTAATATTTATAAATAAAATATACTTTTGTATGAATACAAATTTAATTAGAAATATTTAAATGACTATTACACATAATAATTTTACTTATATAGTTTGCAAAAAAAATCATATAATACAAAATTACTTAATAACATATTTTTAAAACTATTTGATTATGAAAGGGATTTATTATATATTAAATTTTTGTGCAAACTAATCATATATAAAAAATAATTTTGTTTTAATGACTGTATACATGTCATAATTTCTTATTATTTAAATGATTTTTATAATGAAATAAAAATATATTTGTTTTTATCATACTAGCAAAATAAATATAAATTTTGTTATTTATATATAAATTTCTTGCATTGAATACATTTTAATAATAAATTTTTAGATTTTTAATTTCAGCACATTCACTTTCTATATTTTGATATAAGTAAAATGCAGAAAACATATTTAATACAGAACAAAATTTGTATACAGTTTAGAATAATAATTACCCACCTAATAAATGCCAGGTTTTTCGTCTACCATAACGACAAAGACAGAAATTATCATTTTTGTCAGAATGTAATCCAACAAATGGTGTAGCC
>JABFQC010005703.1:0-11400 GCA_022817085.1 Psilanteris sp. ZL-2020 | reverse complement strand
GCTACAATTAAATCAAATCCATTTGTAAATTTAAAGAAAATACAATTTTATAAAATGAAAATTTAAAAATGACTAGTAAGTATTATAATTATATATACACATTCAGATCTAAAAACTGATGTTACAATACAAATATTAATTAAAATGACAATTACAATTTCATTCTGAACTACCCTGGAACTCAACAGTGGGGCAATTTAGTAGTTGCTGCTCAAGATATCAATTCAATTTTATTTTATTTATAATCAATAACTACATCATAATTAATTGATAATATTTGTATAAACTTTTTTAAAGTATATATTTTGATATGTATACATACATTAAACTTGATTTATTTATTTAATTTCGTGAATACGTAATCAATTTTTACACGAGCAAAAATAAAAATAAATCAATATGCTTAATAATGTGATAATTTACTACTCAAAGTAGTATTACATTGATTTATTTTATATATTCAAATTTTCATTAGTTTATCATACTATATATAAATACAGTGTATGGTAATGCATTTGAATGGAAATTATTTAGATACATTTTTGTATGGATTTAATTAAAATTATGCACTATTTTATTTACAATTTATATAAACAAAATTTGTATAAAATACGAAGTCACACTTCCTAAGGCAAATAATTAGATGCTGACCTATGATATACATTTTTAGACACTGGTCAGGCTTTAAATTGTTGCGCAGGTAATTATTTTATTATTTTCTTGTTCCTATTTTATTTACTATTTTATTTTTATTTATAGAATACCATATATTAAATTAATGCATTCAAAATGGTTATAATTTCGGTTTTCAGTCCTACAAAAGGTGGAAGTAAGCTGGATATGCTAGCAGGAGTAAAGTCACAAATGAGTGGTTGGTTAAGTGGTGGAATTCCGGGATTAAGTCGAGGTGCGACTGCTACAGGTGAAAGTGAGTCCGCACTTGCGGAGACAAATGAGAGTCAAACGACAAATCCTACACAGGTAGCAGATACAGTTAAAGACGACGATGCTAGCAGGTTGGTTTGCTTCTCTTTTTAAGAATTTGCAAACAGTCAAAATACAAGTTTGCATGACTAACTAAGATATACAGTCAAGTTTCTTATTTTATATAAAAAAATATCAGACAAATATTTTCACTCATTTCTTATAAGAATGAGAAAATGTCTTTAAAAAAGTCTTATGATTTCATATAAACTAATTAGGAATTGATTTATAATTCCTTATTAATTTTATTTATTCTTTATATTAATTTATAATTAGTTAAAATTTTAATCAATAAAACAGTCTAGTGTTTTTTAAACATATTATTAAACAAATTGATATTTGAATTTTAGTTTGTTTAAAATTATTGTAATTTTGTTATGTGTGCTACATTTTTATAATTATACTTTATAATTTCTTTAATTATAAATGTTTTCTTAGTGTGAATATTAATGGATGTTAAATGTTTCATTACATATAGTTTAAGAAATTAGGATATTTTCATTAAACTATTATTTATACACTGTAATCAAATTTGATGTTCACTTAATAAACAGAAAATGTTACTAAAAACATGGGTATAATCATCCATTATAATTCAATTATGTTGCTCTTAAAATCCTTGCATAATAATTGGCAGGGAATCAAATTATATCGATTACAGCATCATATATCACAAACAAAAAAGTTTTGTAAATACAAAGTTATGTATAGAAAAAAAATTTTAATTTTATATTATATACTGAAAGCAGAATTTTGTAATAATACAATTTAAAATCTCTGGAGAGGGGATATATTTTTGTGGAATTTCAAATTTCGTCAAAGACACCAATTGCTTTATATATTTTTCATTTTTATATTTTATAAATGAGCAATTGTAATAAGAATGTGTATATAATTACACTGTAAATATTTGTATGTATGTATAATATTTTTACCTAACTAGTTTGATTTATTAGACTCATATATTATGTTTAAAGCAATTAACAAAAACAATGCATTAATATTATTCATTAAATTATATAAAATTACTCAGAATGTTTTCTCAATATTCAAATTTTTCCTAAGATATGAGGACCAATATTAACGTTTCTAGTAATTGACGACTATTATTTCAAAAAACTTATACAATTTTGTTTAAATTATATTTTGTACTAATTATTATAGACAAAATATAAATTTTCTTATAAATCATCAATACTTAATAACTTAAAAATTGTTCTTTCTTTCCATTAAAAATAAACAATAATATAATTCTTTACCATTCTTCAACTTTACAGTTCTTCAACTGATCATCTATTTCATAGACTACAGTTGTACACATACACAGTATGTTTACTATAATCCGGTCAAACTTTACACTTTTTCTGAAATGTGTCTATTGATTCAGTTGAATTTATTAATGCAATATCTTTAAACAAGTACTGTATAAAAAATAACACACGCTTTTTTATACGAAGGCATCAATTTGATTAATTTATTTGAATATATTTCAATTCTGTCATATTTGTTCAAATTATGAACTGAAAAATGAAAAAATAAGTTACAATAAAATAAAATACAATTTAAAATTTAAAATTATTCATTTTACTATATATTTATACATTATCTTGTTTCAATCATATTATTCACCCAATGTTGCAATTTATTGAAGTTATAAAAAACTATTCAGCGCCAAGTTATTTATTTCAATTGTTCTTCTTATACATATTTTAATTTTTATTGTTAAAATAATACATATACCCGTTTTATTAAACCACTTCGAATTATTTTTACTAGGTGTACTTTAATAATTATCTTTTTCACAAATTAAATATTTTTACATTTAATTTTATTTAATGCACTTTTATTCAACAAACTATACATTTATGTTTTGTTTCATTCTTGATTTTGTATTTGCTATTATATGTAAAATATAACCATTGTTTGTTATTAATTTTATTAATTATAATTACAATTCAATTAAAAAATGTTATTAAAGTTTTAAAAAATGTATTTATTTTATTAGAATTGTTATATTTCGCTGGATAATTAATTAATGTTTTAATTTTAAATTACAACTGAATTTATAAAATCAACAATCTTTTAAAATATATTATTACTATATACTGGAATTCTTTTGTCATTTTGTGCATAGTATTTAATACTTATATCTGAATTTTAAATAATAGAAAACGCTCAATTTTAATTATATACTTTATTAGCATTTTGATTTCTACCACAATTTCATGAAAAATCAATTCTTTAATTTCATCTTATTTTATGTACAAGATGTTGGTAGAAGTTAATATTAGGCATTAATTGTCAAACAATTGTTTTCCAACTTGTATTTCCATCAATTGTTTGACTATTAATGCTCAATATTAATTTCTACCAATATTTTGTACATATAATAACTCATTACAATTAACTTCATTTATATCATATTCATCTTATTTTACGACTTTATTATTTTTCAATTTTTAAAATACGTTTCAGTTATGTATTTCAGTAAAATTATAATTAATTTTATTTTTTATTTATTATTTGTATGCACTTGTATTTAAGAAATTCAATACATATTTCTGATCAAATTTCGTTTAAGTTTAGTTTGCTTGCTGTAATAATTGCTAATCTTTATACAATCACCTTTCTTGTATTACTATATATTTTTAAATATCTATTAATTTTTAGATTATTTATATACTTTTTTAGTAATTTGAAGATAAATTAAACATGTTAACATTTAATATTGGTTAATTACATTTTTTTATAACTTCTTTCATCAATAATAAATAATAGTTCCTATAATGTATTATCTCTTGTTAATATTTATTTATTTGACATTTTACTTAAAATTGATAATGATTAAAATGTATATCCCATATAGTTTACTCACTACTATTCGGTACGTAACGAAAGCTTCCTATTATTATATTTCTATTTCTATTTATTCTGTGCTATATTTATTATCAAAAAATGCTTATTCTTTTTTAATTTTCTTTATTATTATATCTTATAATTATTTTTAACATATTCATCTTGTTTATTTAATTTTTATTTATTTAACAAACTATGCTAAATTTATCTTTAAATTTTGTTCTTGTTCTAATATTATATTTACTTATTCTTCTTAACACAATCATTTTAGCATTATCTGCATATTTTCTTCTTTCTCGTAGATAAATACATAATTCCACCCATACATATACTTTTATATATTAATTACTTTCAACTAATTTTTATTATTTTAATAAAAATGCTATCACTAATATTCTGACACTTTCGTTTTTTCATTGTAGACTTTTACACTATGAATATTATTTATTTTTTTATTTTATTTTATTTTACTTTTAAAGTATACTGAAATATTAATTATTTAAGGTCAATTGTTATGTTATCTTTTTAATTTTTAAGCGCTACTGGAGGTGCTGATAGTGGTCCAGCCAGTTTGGAAGGTACACCTACTGAAGATAAAGAAAGCCAACAAGCATTTGGCGCTGGTAAGTCATTATTTCAACATGATTGATATCTCATAATAATATAGTATAAAATATTTCCTTACAAAAATCTATTTAAAATAAAAATGAAATTAAACCATTATAAGAAAATAGTAGACTTGTGTTTGAATGTGTATAATATGCAACAATATTTTCTTATCACATAAGCATAAGAAAATAAATCATTCTTAAACATAATTTTTAAATTATGTTTTAATGTTTCTAATAGAAGTAAATCTAAATTCGTGTGCTATTGTACAAGTCATATATTCATTCTTACTGCTAACTTTACTTATATCAACAATTTTTCTTTGTATTATGCAACAACCACCATTGTTATTAAAATACATAATAGAATATATGTTGTTAGTTAACATATCGTATGCCATGCAAAAATATTCAGATTGAAATTTGTGAATTGTATAAACAAAAATGTATTTAGTGGATAGTATAAAATATATTTACTATAACCCTATAGTTTAATTTCAATATATTATTTTTACATATTATTCAATTGAAATAATTAAAATTATAACAAAGAATGTTAATACTTATATCTACATAATTAATTTTAACTTTATATCAAGAGTTTATTCTGTTTATTGTATGAAAAGAATAATTATTCACAACTGTGAATCATTGTGAAGTAATTAGTTCATTTTTATGCTTTTGCGATTTAATTTTTAATATTTAATTTTGTATATTAACATAATATAATTAAATTAAAAATAAAAACTTTTAGTATCTTTAAACTATACATAAGATAATTATGACATAAAAATTCTACAGAAGTTATTAAAGTATTTTTTAATTCATGATAAATTTTATGTTTTTACAAACAACTTTTTAAACTACATTAGGATGAATTTCTATATGTTATTATAAATGTATTAAATAAAAGAAAACTAATTTTGTAGTTATGTCCTTTTATAGGTGTAATAAATTTTTCTTGAGTCAAACTACCTCTGCTTGTCTCTTTCTGATAAATAATGTTTTTATATACTTTTTTATTGTTTCACTCTAATAAATAATATTTTATCGTCATTAAACAATTATACATCCCATATTCTACAAATAATGTGTTAAATTGTGTCATTTTCTATTTTAATTGATATTTAAGAAGTTAATTTGTTACAACAATCAGCAGTTTACAGTATTTCTATTATCTTCATACAATTTATGTTCACACTATTGCGTGCAAAATGAACTTATAGTTTGCAGAAATTATAATTTACATATGTATTTCTATATAACTTTCTTGCATATTATTCATAGAAGAAAAACTAATTTAAATTGTAAAATTACTAATACTTATTTTTGTGTATACATACATAAAATTGTTTTTATTAAATTATAATTTGTTCAAAATAATATTTATTTTTACAAACGAGTAATTAGAAATAGGTTTTTATATACCACACTTTATTCCATACATGATAAATAGTAATATAAGCTTTCATAAAAGATATTCTTTTATCGCGTAATTTTAACACTATGTTGTGCACTATCTTTACATTCTTGTTTACATATATAAGTACTAGTCAAAAATGGAAGTCAGCCTAAATAGCTATGAGTAAATGTTCATTATTTAATTTCTTAATTTAATATAAATTAAAATCAGATTCATAAATTTATAATAATTTTTTTAATACGATCTGTTATAAAGTCATACAAAATTGATTATGTATAAGTAATACCTAATTCATAGAATTAATTATAAATATTTTGTTTATAGAATTTTAATAAACATTATGTTGAACAGGATGATGAATTGAAACGTATTTATGCATGTTTTAAACTTTTATTTTCAAAATAAGCATTTTATTTTATTCAATGTTATAACAATCAACGTTACAAATTTCCATAAAAGGAATTAATCTTCTTTAAATATGCCCTCGTGTTATTATTTTTTACTTCAAGCTTAATTTAATTAAAACAATTTAATGTTTTTAAAATGTTCTATTTCAAGGTGTTAATTTTCCTTATATGTATTGCTATATTTATATAAATATACTTGTAATATGTATAATATTGAAAAAGGGAAATTGCTTTACTTCTGATAATTTGACACTTTATTATTTGAGTGCGAAAGTGAAAATCCGTATAGTCAGCTTGACTTCACTTGCGAGTGATGTCCTTCAAGTCTGGTTTGGTCCATCTTTTTTTGGATCAATACACCGCTACTTGCTCCCCTATCTCCAAAACCAACGACTCCGCTTTTTCTTATTACAGCCCCATACTATATTAATCATTGTCATAAAATTATATTTTATTTTATTTTAGGTAATCTTATGTTTAGAAGTATAGTTTAAATATAGTTATTTATTTTCTTACAAAATTCATGATTTATCGTAAAATTATATATACTTTTTTCACATATATAGATGCCAATCTATATATATTATGTTACTTTTTATAAATAAACATATAACTTGATATACGTATAATATACATCTTTATATATTATGAATTTAATATTTAATTAATAATTAACATAAGCTTGAAATAGAAAGTTTGTATTTTCTTATTTATTATTAATTTTTTCAATCATTTTTATAAAACTATGATTGTGTTTTCTGCTTCACTACCAAAATTTAAACAATAAATATATTTTGTTTTAATTTATATATTTTGTTGTTGATGACAGTACCAACTTTTTAGTAAAATTTAATGTGGTTATTATGTCTTGGAACTAATAAATTTGTATTCAAAGTTCGACTAATAAACATAATTTTATGGTAGGAATGAGAAAAATTACTTATTACGTCAAATAACTTAAAAACAAAATATACAATTTTGTTCAAAAACATTTTTAATTTAAAAATGAACTTTTACTTACCGAAGTAAAGTATTTTGCTAAATATCCTATTTGTAAAAATATATTATAAATTCGGGAAGTTTTAATGAAAAAATGTCCAATTATAAATAATTTATAACAAACTTGATAGTAAAAATGTACATATTATCTAGTATATACAAAATTTAATAATACAAAATAATGTAATGTAGAATGTATGCTTATGTCGTCACTTATATTGTAAATTATTTAAAAGTTTCTTTTTTTTCTTTTTGTATTTAACATTTTGAATAATGTTGATCATGTTTCTCTTTACAGATTACTAAAGTAATGCATTATGTAATATATAAATGATATAATTTCTGTATTTTAATTATAAATTATGAAGTGGTTAAGGAATGTTTATTTATTATATAAAAGTGAACTGAATAATATTTTATTAACTGATATCTTCATCTTTTATTATTTCAAAATAAATTCGAAGTAGTAAAAAAAATATCTTGCAACTAAGCAATTACGTTGGTTAAAGCAACAGGTGTAAGAGGTAAAGTAAGACTGAATTCAGATTCGTTTAGAAGATGCTTTAGAATTTTTTTCCTTCAAAAAATTACTATTATGATTATAAATATACTCATTTAAAATCTCTATATCAAGTTAAACATTGATGTTAATAGAATCCAAGATATATTTACTTAGATATTTGTTGAAATTCTTCATATACTACTTCAGAGATTCTTGCTTAAGTATATAATACTAAGTCAACAAAAGACTTCAATATCGGATATATCAAGAACAAGCTTTACTAACTGTTGGGAAGTTATTTTATATTATAAATAAAATATTATTAGATTAACCCGAAGAGAGTCTTATTGGAATGCTTTTACTTTCTGATAAGCTCAAGACTGAAAGTGAAAACTTCTGAAATACAGAGGAATAACCTTAGTAATATATACATATGTAATATTAATATATTAATATCACGTTAGAAAATTTATTTTTAAATTATGATGATTTTGACTATGACAAAGTCTCAGACTGAAAGAATTTATTATTCACGCACTGTTTAAGCATAAGAACATTTTATTGTACTGGAAAATAATTTAGTATTGATCTGGTTCTGTATAATTTAATAAGATTTCTATCTGCAAGGGTCTTGTTTATATTGCATAATAATAATAATTTATTATTTATTTAGCATTTCTTTTAGAATAATATTAGCATTGATTCATTTTATTAAACTTCAAAATTATATTTAAATGCATCTATAATGTATAACTTTTTAAATTAGACACGGCTTCAGATCACCGAAAAGGTTTTAAACATACTGAATAGCTTAATATCAAACTTTATCGTATATAAAAAAAATAGATATATTATAATAACTCGTATACCGCATTTTTTTTATGAAAATATATTTCAAAAATATGTTTATCTCAGTTTTAAATGTAGATCTTAAATAATTCCTTTCGGCGAAGGTACAACAAATTCTATACTATTCATCATATCATAAAAGAATTACATATGTAGTCGAACGTATAAACGTTACTTTATAGTTTCTTTTTTACAGTTTCAACAAAGGCCTTAGCCGGGGCGAAAAGCTTTGGTGGATTTTTATATAGTGCTGTGAATAAAGCAGGAAAGACCGTAGTAGAGGCCAGCGTAAAAATAAAGAAGACCGTGGAAGAAAATGTAAGTTGATTTTTATTTTATACATTTATTGTATCAATCGAAACGTTAAAACTTGTCTGTATTTAATTTAAGGATAATGTTTCTCTATAAAAAGTGTTGTACCAAAACTTATGGTTGTGTTAATATTATGTTATGGCCATATCATTCAATGATTATTGCGATACAACAAACTGGAAAAAACGTTTTTGCAATTTCGCACGTCATAATATATTTAAAAAACACAATCTTACTCATGTTTATTCTTATAGAAATATTCAGTTATTTATAAATGCAAGATAAAATTGTTTTACCAAATATAAAATGAAATGTTAAAAACGCTTGATGCCAGAATTGTATTTTTCACGTCAATCTTTTTTCCTTGAATATACAATCAAATCTTTGCGGAGAGAATCACGCATAAAAAATTACGACGCCAATACAATAATATTTGTCAATAAAATAAAATTATCCTCGCATTGGGTAACAGTTATGACGGTTTACCTGTAAATTTTACGGTATTGTGGTGGTAACAGTTGTTTGTTAACAAATATGGTGATGGGTACTATGCGTTGACACACTGATTTTTAATTTTTTCTCATTGCAATTTCAAAAAACCATTTAAATTGACGATTGTTAGACATCTAATAGGATTTTTTTGTCGCGATATTAATATTCTACAAAATTTCAACGGTATTGAGAAATTAAATAGAGTGGTGCACGATAACCAGAACCATCTTTGTCCGAGGAGGTAACACGATCAATGTTTTTCTGACTTATAAACTGAATTGCTTGAATTTACGTCAATACAGCTGAATCATTCGTGTGCATTTTAATTAATTTTCGTATTTAAATTGAGGTCGGTAGTACCATTTCTATTGATTGCGCGTCGCTAATTATGGGGCGAATTGAATGAAATACTTGCACCAAACGCGCAATGTCATTTTGGCGTACAACACACGCGCTCGTTGATATTTTACGATGGCGCTTTATAAACAATTAATATAACAAGATAAATAAGGTTCAATAACGGGATTGTTTGTTATAACAACATTTTGAATAAAGGATACTGCAATTGTGCAAAAAAGTATTTGTCACACACAAATGTCATTAGTTTCTTAAAATATATTGATTTCAAGCTAACTGGAACAAAACTGTATGACGAAACTGATTATGTTATTAACGGACATATATACGCGGTTATTTAACCCAACTCAAAGATATATTCAAAGAAAGTTGGCGACGAAATTGCTCACAAGAAATGTTCGTCCATTTTAAATTGTTCAAATATAAATAACATTATTTCAGTCTGAATTTAAATATTTTGTAATAATGGCATTGTAAATATAAAAATTGTCTTCCTTATTTGTCCTTAACATTGCCTTTAACGTTAATTCTAAACATTGAAAATTAAGTATTTTTTTAGAAGTTTAATCAAACTTTTTAGATAGCAAATTGTAAATGACGATTACTTTTGTTTTTACTGTTTGCAAATAATTTATATTTACTTTTATCTATTTATTCTTACTAAAATTTATTTTTATTAAATAATTCTACTTTTTACTCTTAAGCGTACTTTGAAATGGATTACAACTTTCCGTTTTTTAAAATAAAAAAAATACCGATAAATTTTGTACAGAAATATCAGAATATATATACTTTACAATAATTGCATATACAGCAATTTTATTTTATATCGTGATTTTACTAATTTCGAGAAAAGTTAAAGGTTTAGAAAGTACTACTACATAAATTGAATAAGATAAAAGAAAATAAAAAGTTATAGTTACGGAGTACTTTCCTTTCAATATATTTTATGATACCGTAATACTTTATAAGTAGCTTTACAAGTATTCATTTCTTTTGCAGAAAAATATCATTAAATAAACAGAAAAACCATTTACAATATGCATTGTACTTAAACTTATTAAATAAAATGTTTATACGTAGGATTAAATGTTGTTTATTTTCAATTACTCTATCAGAACTATTATTTGTACTTCTAACAGTTTGGTTAATCACAATCTAATGTCTCATTTACACATTTTATATGAGACCGTATAACAATGTTACTCAGGAGGCTAATTCCAGGTCGCACATAATTTATAGAATATTATGATCTTTTGATCACTGGTTAACTGTATCTATATAGCAATGTTAAAAGGCTTACTTTAAAACACTTTGATAAAGTGCTTTAGAAAAAAACTCTATTTCACTTTTATATTTTTATTACAACAAAAAATGTATGTAATATGCAGTATAGAGTAAAAAATTTTTTTTTAACAGTGCGGTAGTTGCTTCAGTTATTTCTCTTCTGTATTTATAAATATGAACATTTGTGTATAGAGAAGTGACAAAAATACTATTTGATGGCAAAATTTAAATATTCGACATTTTTTTTGATTACCAAGAGAAGTCCGCTATTATGAACATTTTAATATCAAAAACTGTATAGTAATAGCTTTATCGAGTAACTCA
>JABFQC010005702.1:0-11400 GCA_022817085.1 Psilanteris sp. ZL-2020 | reverse complement strand
GAACAATGTTTCTGATTAATTTAATCGAGGCATCAAATCATTTATCTGATCTTGTCGTGTACCAATCGCGGGTATAAAAAATGCTCGTTTTGAGGAATCGAAATTATTAGCAATGTAAAATCGCATGTTCGAGTTGGGGCCCCGTAACTCGAGGTAAGACTAGGTTCCAATCAAAGGGAAGGGGGCAGAAATGTTTTCTATATAAGTAATGGTGACGGTACCTGTCTCTCCATAAGCTATCAGTGACTATAAGACGATTGATCGAGCATCGACATACTTTAAATTTAAAATATTCAAAGGTGAGTGTCAGATTTTCAAAATTGCAGGTGTATTTCAAAAATAAAAGCTTATCCGTCGTGATGAAGCGCAACTCGTTGTTAGTCGGAGATTCTTTGGACATCAAATTTGCTTTGCAATTATTTGAATCCTTTTTTCTTAACACTGCAAAGTAACCGTAGCGTGTGAATATTTTGTAATTGAAATCGAATCTTGTATGTTTTGGATCAATTTAATTCGCAATCATTCAGTTTTATGTTAAGTGCAATGCCAAATTTGAAGCGATTCTCGTTGCTGTATCGCACCCTTTACAAACGCTCCACGCGCAGTCAACAATTTGATTATAATTCTAACAACACATTTGTTTGTTTTTATTGCAGATGATGCTGTGGCCGCTGGCTATTGTCGCGGCGATCTTCGTGGCAGTCGCACAAGCCGAACCGGCAATTAGCGAAGCTCGACCTCATAGTAATAGACCTGGAAGATTTTTATCACTGCCTGTTCCACAAAAATGTGCCAATAGTAAGTTTTACATGTTATTGCAACAACAACACGAATCTCACCTTAGTTGTCGGATTCGTGCACAATAATTCTTTGAAATTGAAATAGTAGGGAATAAAAAAAAATATGTTTCATAAATTTACACTGATTAACATTTAGTGCAAATTTTATTTACGTTTGCATTTACTAGACTTGATTTATTCTAAAAAGATTTGCTCAAAGCTACAAACATCCGTTAAATTTGACGAACGATAAAATCATCCGCGCATTGTACAATTTCTAATAGAAAATCGCGCATTTGACTAAAATGCAAATGAATATACGAAACTCAAAAATACACAAGATCTTATATCGCGCATTATGGTGAAAACGTTTCGAGAATCGTGCTAAAAAGAAAAGCATCATTAACGTTGCATAAGAAAAGAATTTGTATAAAAAATGATTTTTTGTGCCAGCAAGCATTTAAAATCCAAATGATTCTAGGCACGAAAACGTATACTTTTAGTTGTCGTTACACCATTCTTTGGTTTGGGAACAAGTTATATCAAGACGACTATTAACACGAATTACGTCTTCTTCACGGCGTATGTAAAATAACTGATAAAGTATTCGAAAATTACCACACGCCAAATATTTTTGCACAATCAATTTTTTATTATACAACCCGTGAGATAGGTGAAAGATGATCGTGTGATGAAACTATAAAACATTGTGCTTGAAAAGATTTGCGTACGAAATGTGTCATAAATTTGATTTGAATAAAATTATAATTATTAATGATAAGCTTCAGTCATAAATCGTTAATTTCAGAACGAAGCGCTCAATTTAAATGCTTTCTGTCTCGTTTGATTGCAAATATAGCATTTATAACACATAAGTGATATTAGAGTTCGTGTCTCGGTTGAAATCGCGATAACAAAAATGATTTGTTTTCAAATTACCTCGGACGTGATTACTGATTAAGACCTAAAGTTCACGAGCCTTGCTATATTACATTTGAATTTGAATCGCCTTCACGATTATACGTCTATAAAAGAGAAGAGATAATGTTGTATAATTTGGCTCGTCAGAAAATCATTTTTATTGCAAATGTCCACCATGCTGGTTACTTCTCACGCGATCTAACTTAAATACAAGTTCCTAAACTTTCTTCGGATCATACACATGTGGTACTTTCTCGATCGTCGTGTTTACAGTGAAAGGATAGGGCTAACGAGAGAGAAAAAAAAAAGTCAAACATCAAGGCTTTAAAAACATGGGTGAAAACGGCGCGTTTATTCACACATGCACGAAAATGAACAATTTAGTTGTTGTACGTCTACGCCACGGCTTATCACTTTTTACCTTTTATGAGAGTTTCGTATTTTCCAATTTAAATATCGCGTAGACAGACGTTGAATGTCTGTCTCAAACAGATTTGCGCGTTTTAAAAAAATAACGCAACAAATTATTAAAACACAAAATTGTGTTAGTTAACATTATATAGAACTTGACACTTATAATAGCTTCTTTTGTCTCGCGTAAAATCAAATCTCGTATATAATGTATAACGATTATCCCGCGCTAAAACTATAATTCCAAATGCCATGTCGTGGATTCTGTTTTGACCTATACTCCGACGCTTTTATGCGAGTGTATTGTCATGTCTTTTAAGCTTAAATAACGCATTAATGTTGACAACTGCAATATAACTTACGATTTAATTGAATTTAAATTAATCGTAATTATAATAATAATTTAAAATATCGTATATATAGAAAAAGTATCGTATCTGTTATTCCAAATGAACTTGCTACATTAAACGTAAATTATACTTATTACTGGAAGTAAATAATTTTTTCAAATTTTGTGTGTAATTATAATGCAGATGAAGAAATAAATTAAACTTGAAACTTACAGCCAAATACACGATTAATTGATCAACTGCATTCACGTTTATGTGTTATAAACTTTGTATTATAAGTATATTGACAAATTGTTTGATAAACACGAAATTTCGAGTTAAAACGATTATGCACGTTAAATATTGAAATGAAATGTAAATGAGGTGTTGGTTAAAATATGCGAAATTCAATCATTTCCATCAGAAGATCAATTGTAAATATTTGAATATGTATTAGAAAGATACTAAGTATTTTTATTTTCGTATAAATATTCACGAAGCTGCCGAAAATTCACATATGAATAAGACTGAGGTGATTGACTAAGCAATTTAATTTATTTTAATTATTAAGCACTCGATAATATTCTTCCTTTATCCGTTACGTAACAATAAATGACGATATTAAAAATATTAAATATTTTGTATCCTTTCTTCGGGTTCTATATATATACACACATCTATTTTAGATATATATATATATATATATATATTACTTGTGCAACTTTATTACGTAAATTGAATATATAACAGAGAAAAAAATTAAAAACTACCCGTATTAATTTGCTAATAAACTTCTGAACGTTTTAATGTTACTTTTCTGTTATTTACGATCGACAATGCATAATTTTTAACATGCAGCGATTATAATATCTTTCAACTAAAATTTTGCTACGTTATTTAGTATTACTTTCGAATATAATGTTTAATATATAATATCAATTGTAATATATTTTGTAATCATTTCACATCCGAACTAAATTATAATTTTAAAAAATACACATTTTAAACTGTAAAATAAAATTGATTATGACCTTTTTTCAGGTTCGATATACAAATGCATGTTTACGCAAATAAACATATCTGTTATTCACACTATTATAATTAAATAAATTGAATAGGCCGAAGAAAAGATAAAAATTACAACTATAAATTATACAACAGCTTCTAAAGAGTACAGTAATTTGTAATACATTGTGTTAACTGTATTTTATGGTGGCAATTAATGTTCATTTCATCTGCAACTTGCAAAGCAATTTGCTCATTTTTCATTGATATTTTTCTACCTATTAACAAGCAATACAAGAGATAAACTGTTGTTGTCGAACAATTTTATGCCCGCGTGCACGAAAAAGGCTCTTTTAAAGTATTGTAATGTCTAATATGGATATCAGTAATGCATTGTAAATTACATGCATTTATTCAATGACTGTTTGAACGGATGTTAGTCCTTGTAACACCTGAATTAATTTTATATATAAATATATATGTATATATATTATTCTAACGCGCGAATACCTTTGGGTGTTAGATATACATCTGCAATGTTCAAATTGTTAGAGATGTTCCGACCTCGCGTACTAATGTGTCAAAATGAGTGTTTTGTATGGTATTTAATAACGTGAGAGTCATTTGCAAACGTTTAAACCGTGGGAGCCTTCTGCTTTTGCTGTTGCAGTCTTGCGATAAAGTTGATGTAATATATGCGTTGGGATATACTGAAACAACCAAATAAGAGTATTAAGATTAGGCTTGGCAATCAAGTCACGTATGTTCGGTTTTGTTCCGTATTTCATTTGACGAAAATCGGTCAACACAACTAACTCGCAACATTTTAAATGCATTACATATTACGTATTAAAGTCAATAATCGGTGTTATTATTGTTCGACGGATTTAACTAACGAATGCAAACATCGAATATGAATGTCTCGTAAACACACGTATTGAATAACAATTGAAATGTTTCGGACATAAATTTGTTGGTTTAAAATATACGCCAAGTTGGCGTGTTTTAAGAAATATTTGCAAACCGAATCTTAGCCGGTGTTGAATGAACCGCGCGGCTCGATAAATTGTGGGTATCAACGCGCGTCTAGACGGTTCGTCCGTTACCTTTATGGCGATCATATTTATGTCGTTTGCGCAATGCGTCGCCACGCAAAGCTTGACACATCTTACCCCGAAATAAGCAACGCGAACAAACGCGAAAGACGACATCGACAAAGCTAAAGCCCCACGCGGCCTTCCTCGTCCGTACATTAAAATCAAATTTGACGCGCGATTACGGCGATTTACAAATTAAGCAATTATTCGGATTTTGATTAACAATCTGAATCGCATCACTCCGCAAGCGAGAGAAAAAAGTATGTCATGAGTTTCATAAAAATGTAACTAGTGACTGCAATCAAATTAACATATTATTCATCGCAGCGCGCGGTGCAAATTGAATTAAAGTGAATAGTATTGTCGGCATAAAAACTAACAACAACAACAAAAGTACCATTTTCGATGTACCATTGTCATCTAACAAATCGAGGCCAATGATTCTAAAATGAAACGCAAATCGACGCATGAATAAATTTTGCAAGGATGCGATGGCTGACGCTTGTAAGCAGATGAGAGTCGGTAGTTATCTAAGAAATCGCGTATGCGCTGTCGGTTTCATTTGGGATCGTCGGTTTATATTTATCGATTGTACGCGTTACGTGTCATCAGTCATAGCGCATTGAGCAATGAAAACCGAACAATTTATTGGCGTTTATCGCGTTCAAGTAATGCTTGCAATATGGATACCGATAATAACGATGTTACGTTCTGTCAAGTATCTATTATGTATCATCACGGGATATGTAACATCGATTATAGCATCGGGTTACATAAAATCAAGCGGCCTGTGCTATGCTTTAACGCAATTATGCCGGTATCAACAAAGAAAGCCAGAAATCTTTGAACTTGCTTTAACGCAACGCGACCTCGACTAACCGTACCATTAAAGTTGTACGCGCGCCTTTATGACAATATAAAACTGTCAGATTAATGGGCAGATGACGCATCTCGATTGTTAGAACGCTGGCCACTTTTTGCTCTCAAAAAACAGGCTATAGTTGAACTTGCAAAAAATGTTTTTTTTTTTTTTTCGACGCTCGCTCGAGTGTTAAATTATTAAAAAGCACATTTTGTTGTGTACGAATACGAATTCTGTTTTCTTCGAATAGATTGTAATTCGATCTCACAGCAGTTTGCAATTGTTCGTGCAAATGCACATGCCAAAACTATATCTATATTTGAAGTATTTTTTACAATTTTTATACAATTTGCCATGAATGATAAAATAGACATATATAGTAATACGTAATACTTTTAGAGCAGTTTTAAATTTGGAATTAACATTCCCTTGCCATATCCATAATTCCTATAATTACAAATAATCGAATAATACGTTAGAAGACAACAACACGTGAAACAACGCGTTATCCGGGCATTCGATTTTAAATTGGATGAGGCGTTTCTTAACTTGAACGAAATGCACAAAATTTGCTTCGCGTCATTGTTCCTCTCGTCCTCCGTTTCTTTCTGTTTCGCCGGCTCGATTGTAACAGAATTACATAACGGACGTGCGAGTGAATTCGTGTAATGGTATTAACGAGACAAGACTCCTCGTGTTGAGACGGAGTTGTCGCTGACCAGGAGATGTGTCGTAAGAAAACGACTGTACAATTGACGTGATAAGAAGTTTACAAAGGCCGTTGGCTCATCGCGTCGGCTCGAAAATGTCAGGCACGCTTGTGCAACGCGGCGTTGTTATACACGCGCAGCATCGCCGATGCGTTCGTCTAATTACTGTTGCCGTGAGATTCACCGTATCATAACAAGTGTCAAGTCAATCATTTCGCACCTGCGATTCTCACTTGCAGATTTGTGAATGAAACAAGCGAATTTAATACCGTGCCATAAAATGTGGCTATTGCGTACATATACATTGAGCATTTTTTTTTTTTTTTCGTTAATTACAAGTTTAAATGCAACGCTATAAATTAAACCAACGTATACTCAAAAAAATAATCAGTAGATTTTTATAAATAGTTTGATAATATGAATCATATTTTTGTACATTTTTGCTACTATTATAATCTAGTTTGGTCAAATTTGTAAGATTATTTTTTTCAATGTGAATGTTTGTCTCGGATTCAGAGTTTGTTGTTGAATCAGAAATTCGCAACTGGATCACAGTTGATCATGCTCAAGTGCAATAGAAATGACAACAAATAAAGGCTTTAGCGAACTGCAGTCATTTCACCGGTTGAAAATTACTTAATTATTCGTACAATTATATATCGGTATTATTGCCACGTGATATGTATAATTATTTTGATCACGATATATTCTAATAAGTTATGATAACTACGTTTTTTACATTGCGTAAATCTTTCGTCATATCAGTGTATCGTAGAGTAATTTTATATTTTATTTTGCTTTCATAGAATAATAATGACGATGACGATGATGATGATGATGATGATGATGAAGTTTGAATCGTTCAATTACATATAATGTACATTTTTGTTAACATGGGACATTTGCTCAAGACAGGCAACTGAAATGATATATAATAAATTAATTATATACTTTGTTAAACGTCAAAATTTGAATGAATACGTATAAAGGCTTATAAGACCGAATAATTTCAAGCGTTTGCGCAAGCTTTGCATACCGATAGGGTTTTCGTTATTTTAGACGATGTTACATTTGATTTAAAATTTGTTCTCCGTTACAAACGAAACGTTGCGTTGCTAATATAATCACAAAAACTTGGTTGTTTTTTTTTTTTTTTTTTTTGAAAGGAATAAATAATTCATTCCTTCTGTTATCGTCCTGAAATATTCTGTAAATTGCCGTCGTTGTTAGGACAAGACCAATTGATTAACAAATAATCGTGAATGTATGTGTTTAATTAGAAACGGTAACTCTCGTTCGATGTGTATTATTCGGTCGCTTAAGCGCGCGGTTCGGACAAATATTTTCACGCAAATAAAAGAAAGTTATTGCAAACGTGCAATACGAAAACAACCAACAAAACCATACCGTCGATATGTTTACGTAACATTTAAGCTTATTATATAAGTCGGTTATAATTATTTCGCCGATTTTGGACCAAAATAAAATTTGCGGATTTGCGATTCGTTCGTGAGCGATAGCGTAAAGCCGCGCTTCAATTTGTCTTTTGAGGGCGATCGATTTGAATTAATCCAACTCATGAGTCATAAATTTATTCAAGGTTATTGCAAACATTTAGTTGGCATCAATAATGTAAACAATAATGATGCGCGTGAGAGTCTTATTTATCGCGCAATTTTTAAATTCGCAAACCGTTGTTTGTTGGCACCGGCTCGCGCTCCGGAGCCGCGCCGAAATTTAAAATGCGCCGTGAACGTTTTTAAGCGAGGCCCGCGCCACGAATGCATTCGCAGGCCTAATCGGACTCGCTTTCTACCGTCCATTTCCTTAAAACATTCGGATTATCAATATCAAGCGACAACTTTCACGCACTGGCCAATTATCTCGCCGAGCAATCCATTGATGAGATAATTTGGTTACACAATGTAGACGCGTCAATCTCATTGCCATGCGCGCTTATTCGATTATTTGTAAACAAACTTGGCCGTTTCAGCAACGCGCTTCGGCTTGTTATAAATCAATCCACATTTTTACAACGCTGTACCTTCGGGTGACTTGCGTTCATTTCGTAACAAGAGTTTAAGCCGCCGATTAATTATTAATTATGAAACGCGCCGCGCGCAGCTCAAACAAACTCTGGTCGCGAATTGTTTCGGCCAGAAAATGCTCTCAAATAAAGCATGGCTCGGCGGTTTGTTGTCAATTTTCTGCCTTCTGAACTTTCGTTAAGCAAATGTCCTTATATAACTATCGCGAAATTTCGTAACCTTTTTCAAGTGGCAACTTTGTTGGCTTATTAAAGTTTAATTTATTAAACAATAAGGACAAAAGTTAAACAAAGTGTATAACAATCGTAAACGGTTACGTGTCTTTTTCGATAATTGCATGAATAATGTTTGTATTATTCGACGATAAATTGATACGCGAGTTTCGTAACAGAGACGTAAGTTCATTACGAGATATTCATTCGAAACGATGCAACATTATGACCGCCGAAGTGGGGTACGAAATTGTCTTCTAGCTTTTATGAACGCAAACGTAAAACGTTTGTACTTGGCGCGCCAACAAAGATCACTGACATTTAAACGCAAGATAATCACGTTCGACTGATTACTAATTCTCTGACTGCGATATGCCTGGCATATACGATACGTGTACTGTTAATCGGAAAAAGCTCCATTTCGAATTCGAAAATTGCAATACGACACGCGCCTCTTTTTCATAACATCATTTTTCATTAGTATAAAATTATATACTTCAATATTACTTAACAGTTTTGTCTGAATTGAACTTGTTTGGACATTGAAACATTCAATGCTTCCAATTACAAAAAAATCATATAATTTGTCTCAATCAATTCTCGCACTCGTACACATAGTAATTGTGTAAAAATTCTTATACATTAAGTAAGTGAATAAAATATTCAAGTATAACTTTAGGCGATTAAATATTTAAATCCCACGTTCGTAAACAACCTAGTTATTATATATCTTAGAGTGTGTGCTGTAGTATTAACGCACAAATTGATAACGCTGTATTGGAAAAAGAAAATATTTCAACTATAACGGAAAAACAAATTAGTTTTCTTTTGCAGCGAACCTTTAATATGTAGTTTCAGCAAAGAGCAGATTTTTTTTCCTCATAAGCAGATCTAAATTATAAATTGTTTCTTGCATATGATTATTTGGCTAAAATTTATTTAATTGTGTAATTTTATTTGTTTAATGTTAAGTTAAAAAATTAAGCTTTTTATTATTAAATTTCGATTAGATTATCGAAAAGCTAATAGATATGATATACAAAAAATTGTTGTAATTTTGTTAGAATTGTGTCAAATATTCCATAATCGTTTAGTTTTTCGTGCCATCTTAAATATACTCCAACTATGTTGTTATAAATGAAATGCCAGTGTTTTCATAATTGACTATTGTTTGAAACATTTATTAAATAAACATTTCTTTTGCAGGACCAAAGGAATTCAATTTCAGGGGCCACAACTACTTCTATACCGGACATGTTCCTGCCCATAAAAGCCAGAAAGTGGACTGGTTAGACGCCAGAAATATCTGCAGGGAATATTGTATGGATCTTGTATCTATTGACACAGAAGAAGAAAACAATATGATATTCAGGATTATCCAACAAAGTGCGTACAGTTTTCTTTTTCACGTTAATATGCATTTAACCATTTATTTATGTATTAAATATTTATCCTTTCAAATTGACATTCTTTAATACAATTGATTGAGTTTATACTAATTAATAACATTAAATAAAAAATTTGTAAGCATTTTGTGCTTGAATATGAATATACCGTCGAGTGTTTTATGAGTTTCGTGATATTACCATAATTCATTACACGCGTATTAATTTATACTATTAATATTTAATCGTTATGAATAAATAATGTCTTTAATATAAATTCTTGTATTAAGTTCTTGCAAAAGATTATAGCCATACTTCACTTCCAGAGATGATAAAGTCGAAATTGATTTAGTGAGCAATATTTAATATATGCAAATTTAAGAATTATGACAATGATCATGCACATATAAAATAATTAAAATGTCAAAATGTGAATTAATAATTGTAAAATGAACAATTTGAATTTATTTCAGTTAAATATGCTTCTTTTAAATTATTATGTTACACATTAGATGCAAAAAATCGTATAAAAAACAAGACAAATTATATATTGTAAAATACTGTAAAATCAAACACTGTTACTTATAGATTTGTATTAAAAAAATTAGCTGCCAGAGTAGCAGTGATATTATTAAAGATAAGTTTCTCTACAGATAAGTTTGGTATGATTTTAAAAACCAGTGTTATTAGTATATATATTATAATTATTAAACAAATAATTTTATTTTTAAATTATAATATTATATATTAATATAAATAATGTATCAGTATTGAAATTACTCCAAATTATTCTAGAAAAAAAATCTTATCATAAAAACATAATCGAATCTAAAATTTGATTTATATAAACAGATATATATATATATATGAATTGACTGTATGAGTCTGAATTTCTGATTGCTATAAACAATTCTTAGTTGCTGCAGTAAAAGTATTGTGACGACTAGTTGCCCGAGGGCTTTTTTCAAATACGAAGAATTTCACTGTCGCTATCTCGCAGTACAATATCGTTACTGACTTTGATAATTTACGGTTTTCTTTTAATGTCAGTATTGCATGTACAAATTACAGGGAAAAAAAAAAGAATGCTCGTTTATTGTGACAAGCTCACGCCTTGAAACCTGTTTTCACATCTAAATGAAAAATGAAAATATCGGTGGGGAAAATTCGTAGTATTTATCCATAATTATTGTCGATGATTTTATATAAACATACAAATTAAAAATAAGAATTATTGATAAGCTATAACAATGATCATCAAGGAAATCTTAAAAGGATAATGTATTTTAATTTCTTGAGGTTGCAAAATTATTCATTTATATAACCACGTAACTTCCGATGAAATAAGATTAAGAAATGAAATCGAATTCCTTGACAGTTAATAAGAAATTGAGAGCATCTTTGTATATGATTGACTTAATTTTTCGCTTTTAACCTTTTCTTATCGATCTTTCTTAGATGAATTTTCAAATGGTTCCTTGATAATATTCAATTTTGTGTAGTTTATTAAATCGGTATAAACTTCATTTATTTTAAACTTTCAAAAAATGTTTAATTATGTAATTTCTTTAAATCTGTATAAAATGAATTTAATTATTAGTTTTAAGTTAGTATTGCATTTATTTTAGATCTTGTTTATCT
>JABFQC010005701.1:0-11400 GCA_022817085.1 Psilanteris sp. ZL-2020 | reverse complement strand
TCACTTTTTATGACCGTCAAAATCATTTAGACAACCCCAATTTCATGACCGTCAATGACGGTCATGTGACCGTCATATGACATCTGACGGTCAGAAAAATTTTGTGACGGTCATGCGCCCATCTCTGAGTTTGACCGAACCGCGTGACCGAAGTTTTTGTACCTAAAGCGCGTACTAAGACCATAAGACATTGTTGACGGATTCGCGAGAAGACGATTGTTAGTAGTTGTTCGGTGAAAATCGTTTGATTTTTTGTAATTTGTATTGATTCTCGTCGTGGGAAAGACGTTGCGATTGGCGCGCGTTTGGTTGCCATTAAATGGCGTCATTGGTTTATTTATAAACACTAGAACGTACTCGATGCGCGATCTTGTTATTTGTTATTCGATTATTAATTTTTAAAACTCACTTTCATTCATTGGCAAACGTCGGGATATATCATTTACCTGCGGCGAGGCTCGTTTAATTGCGGTTTCGGAATATTATTTTACTCCGGCGATATATAATATGTACCCTTTTGCAACTGAATGACCGGCGCGGAGGCAGTGGCGTAATAATTAGCGAAATAAAAGCATATCCTTTGTGTTGTACATCGTAAAGGAAACGCTACTCTGTATTTTTTCATTTTTTTCGTTTTTGATTTTTTTTTTTACGGAATACGAAGTGTATCGAATTATTTTATTTATTAGATAAAAGTGCAGTAAAATTAGAAAAACTAAATGGGAATTTAATTTATTTCTTCATTTCGATTTCGTTTTACTTTTGTAAGCTATTGTTTGACAAATACTGGGAACTATTATATGGAGCTAATTATGCGGACAGGTTTGGAAGAAAATAAACAAACAAACGCTATTATTTTTTGTCGAACATTTAACGCGGCATTTTGATTGAATTATTAATAATAATTAAGAAAATATTGTTTACGATAATTAGTTGATACTTTAATTTAAATAAATAATACACGGAGAAAATTAATACAGGATAAATTACTATATAAATAGTAGCAGTGAGATATTCTTGGAAATATTATAAGAATTACTATATTATATAATCAAATTTTTCATAATTATAATCTTTTATGCTGGTTTAAACTTTTACTATGTTATTTACTATATTATATAGTAATTTGTTTAAAATTTCCAACTATTTCCTTTCGTTATTATTTATATATTAATTTTTCCTGTTTATTTTGTCCGTGTAGTAAATAAACAAATAAGTAAATACCATTATTGAATTATTGTTGGTTGTTATGCATAAAAGTATTTGTACTATGTAAGGAATTATTGAATAAATTAAGTTATTGCATTTTATCGCGTAAAACATTGTTCAATCATATTGTTTTTGTAAATTAAAAACACAAAAGTAGTCTCAATGTCTCGAAAACAAAAGTATTATTTCTAAGTATAGAATACAAAGTATACTTGTATTTTTTAAGCAGAATAACAATGAATTGAAAAAAAAAAACAGAATTAATAATGATATATTATGTAATTAATCATAACTTTTCTACCTATTTCTTTGAAAAATGCGAATATTTTTTTTCATCTGTCATCCGTGAGAAATAAATTTGTGAACTTTTTTTAAGTAATATATCAATATTCATGAATATTTAATACATTAATCTATTCACCCATTCACAAAGAACAGCGAATATGCTCTTTAAAAAGTAGCCTTTTTTTATTTTATTTTTAATTAAACGGCGTAGATTTTAAAGAAAAAAATCTACTCGGATTTTGAAGAATCGTGAGGCCAGTTTAAATTATTGATTTTTTGCGTTTGTTTATTTACTAATTCATTATATAAAATTATATTGGAACTTTGATAATTGGATATAAATATTTACATTTTTCCACAGTGAATTTTTAAAAATAATGAGAATAATAAATTTTTGAATTATATGCATTGAACATTGTAAGCAATTTATTACAATTAATTAAAGTTTTTTTTTAAATGCCAAAATTTTGCAAAGTTTTAATTACAAATGTGTTTTCTTTTGCAATAAAAGACTGTTTTTTATTATAAAAATTAAAATTTATTGATTTAATTAACAGCGTGAATTATTATTCATTTTTAAACATAGTTTCATTAGAAATTTGTCACATTTGATAGAATTTTAGTTATTTTCTATGTACTACTATTTCGTAGATTCAAAAACTCACGAAAAAAAAAAACATCAATATCAAAACGTGAATTTTAATAAACCTCGTTAATCATATTTTCATTTGTAAAAATATCTATTAATTAAATTGATACGCAATTTTCGATAATAAATGTTCTTCGCGCTTAAAAATTACTATAATAAAAATCAATTCCATAATCTGCATTCGAACACAAATAAAATATAAATAAAAAACCCCATTCCAAAACAGCAATCAAAAATTCCATTCATCGAAAAAATGATCGACGCCGATTTTTTCCCGCCACAATAATAATCCCGTGTCACCTGCATAAAACAAAATTAAATTCCGCTTTTAAACACACGACTCGGTCGAAAACAACGAGCGGCGTAAAAAGCAGTCGATTTCTCACCCAGTCGATCTCAGCATGACATTTCATTATTTTAAATCCTGCATTACGTAAAGTTGCGTAAATATCGTTCTTTCGTAGTTTTTTCTTTTCGTAAACAAAAATCGTTTCGCACACGCTATAACAATACTTTTATCTCAGCGCCACCCAGCGGATTTTCGCGGCGAATTTGAAGACACCGGAATCGAATTTCGCGGCAAAATTTAAATTCTAACGATCACATAGTTTATTACAACTTATGTATAATTATTATCAATATTATTAAAAATATTTACTTTCTTACTTTGATCGACGTACAAAGTCCATCATATCGCTTCTTTACGATTATTTTTTTTAATTATTTTCCCGGAAAATTACAATACTTAAAATCTCGATTTTTACAACTGTTAATTACCGCAGCGCACCATTTCCAAAGTCAATAATTAATGTTTGTTTGTTTTCATACGTTCCCGCATATCGTACGACAGAAAAATTCGCTCGCATAACGTTAAATCTATAAAACGCTTTTAATAACAGCGTCTTTGGTTACGAAATTTCGTCCGCTAGTCGGCGCTCTCTAAGTAATCGGCACAGCGTATTACGTAACGCAAGAATATTTAAAACCAGAACAATTGACTATCAAATTTAATCGGCGGGTCCGCAAATGGGATTACTCGGTCGACGAGCCCAACCACTTAGCCGTTAGCCCGCGGTAGATCTCAGAGGTATACGGCCAGTTTGACGCGCGCGCGGAAATAATAGTTTACAACTCGAAGCGCGGTTATCTATTAATCAAATCAATCGCTCACGGATAACCGAGTTAAGAGTACTTTCTCTTGATCCTTTTTCAGCGCATTTTCTTCGCGTTATGACAGGCCATATATACACCCCGATGACATTACCGTAGAACCATTGATTAATGTTCGTGCGGGGCAAAAATGACGAAAAGGGAAAAAAAAAATAAAAAAAAATAGAAATTAGAAACCAGACTCCCACGACCGTCAACTGGATACTGCTTATGACCCACAAAATCCGACGCGAAGGTGTTAATTTGACGAAACCAGTTCCATCTTAGTGATGTGGAAAAATGGCCGCACTTCCGGTGGCATCGGAAATTCCTCCGCCGTTTAAAGGAATACGTTCTAATAATAGACAGGATGTTTCGTATTACGATGTTTTCACGTTGATTTCAGGGAGGGGTATATGTAATGAATTTTCAAGCATTCTAGTCATTTTATGACGTGACATTTACATGCATCGTCGAGAATGTAGAGTAATGTCTCGCTGTTCTTAATAGCCACGTCAGACACAGTCTTTGGCCGCACTTAGACAATCTTGTAGCATTTTGTTTTTCAGCCGGCTTTTCAGCACAGCCGTCCATCAATCACGCCATTACGTTTGACGGATTATTCTCAGCGATGCATTCTTGCACTTTATTTACGCCGCGTCGAATATTGCCGCTTTTTCGGACCATTCCGTTTGCACCTTCGTCGCGACGCATGCGCCAAACCGTCGTTCGTTTAGCCGAAAACGCTTTGTTTGCGTTCTTAGTTCGATTTCATTTCGTTCAAGGTCGTTGCGCGCGTTCGATGCCAAATTATTGTTTACGACTTGGCCGCGCGGTTCGTTGACCTTGGACACTGTTGGTAAACACTCGCCGAAATCGAGCAGTTCGATTGTTTACAAATGACCCGCGGCTTACGGTTCGTCGCGCCCGCGGTGATTTCGTGGTAATCCGCGGATTTGTACGCAAACAGGCGCATAAACAAAGGTCGATTGGAAATGGCGCTGAGGACTGCATTATTGCGCCACACGGTCGGCCGACCTTATTTATTAATCCGCGACGAGCGAATAAAAAACAAACAAATAGAGAAAGTCCGCCGCGGCGAGCAAAAATATCATCGCCGTCTCATCTGAGTGACGATCGTTTCGGCGCGGCGGCGGTGCATGGTGAGCGCAACAACTCTCCTAATGGCATGCGAATCGCGATATCTGAAATTAAGAATCGCGGCGCGCCGACGGCTCCTTGTCGGCGTGGCATTTTATTAACAAAAGGCTGTAAATAATCGTTAAACGTTTGCGCGAGTTATACGCTTGCGTTTAATTCCCATGAACTCGGCAAGTGCCGCGAGATCGCGGTTCGACAAAAAACCGCCGCGCTTGCGCAACAGCTGCCTCGTGATGAACGTGATGCGGAATATCTATACCTATTGAGTTCTTCGCGGCGCCGCGGTCGGGATTTGCATTCGATAAAAGGTCCGCGCGTTATGCGGCCGAGTGCAAATTGCCAATCCCGATAAGATGCGCGCGAAGTCTTTCGTAACCGTTACGGCACGCGGTTCAACAACGCTTTTTAATTGTCGCTGATTGATGCGCGCGACGACCGTTCTTTTGCGTCGACGAATGCGACCCGCGTGTCGTTAAATTATCGTATGATACTCGGACGCGAACGTGTTTTGCATTTCTGAGTAACGGGTCGCGCGGCGTAAACAAAACACGCGCGACCTTCGCGCCGCCCATTGTTACGGCGCCCGTTTGTTTCTCGGAAAAAGACACAAAACGTCGGCAATAAATTCTGAAATGATGCGGGCCGATGCGAACGTTCCGGTTGAATCGCGGATTAACAATTTTTCATTGTTTTCGTAACAAAAAATGCATTGGCTCGCGGGTGAAAAGCCGCGCGTGACGGCGTTGACAATCGGTCGGCCGATCAGCTGCTCGAAAAGGCTCGTGGATTAATTTAATTTGAAATTCGGCGGTTGCGCCGCGCGACACGGACGTTCGTGATAATGAGCGCGCCGCAAAGGTCAGGAACAGTTTTAGACCTCGGGGTTTTTTTGCTAAACCGAGTTAACGAGTTTTTGAAAGTCAAAATGTAAATAACGATTAACAGCCGTGCCGCGAAGAACTGTTACAATCGGCCGAGAGCGATCGACGACGATTCGAATCGCGCTCGGATTATTACGCGCGGACGCGCACGCGCTAGATCGGTCACATAAATCGTCGGCGTATTGTCGCTGCGACGATACGTTCGTGTGAATCCGTTCGCGTGAAACGTTGAGTTCAATTTTAATCGATTCGCGATGTTCTTTGTTGACCGCGTGTATTCCGTGATTTAAGACACTCGCGCGGTTTTGCGTAAATCAAGTCACGGAGATCGATACGGACGCGAGTTAATGCACTTTTGCAACGCAAAGTACAGCTATTATTCATTCACACATAACTATCTGTAGTTGGCACTTCCTACGTATGCTGACCACCTACGGCACGTACATTCCGCACCACCAGAACGCTTCCCTCTTGACGCAAGTTATGAAGACGTTCTCTGGGACAATTCGTCGCGATTCACGATTTGCGGTGGATGCTTCCAATGAAAATAGCGATGGAATTTTTGAAATATGGCACTGAATGAAATTTAGATTGTTACATTTAAACATTTATCTACGTAAAATAAAGTTTAACTGTTGTTTTTATAGTAAAACTATGTTGACCTCTAAAATAAGTAAACAAGTTTTGGTATTAATGTTTTGTAAACATGAATCAACTGTTTATCTAAATGAGGTAAACTTTTTGCATTTCGAATGATGTACGTTTGAATTAGCAGTAGCATTTTGTAAGTTAGATAAATTGTATTTTTTGTTGAATAAATTGTTCACTCAATAAATTAAATTGGATTTATTACTTTAGTTTAAGTTAAATTTGTGTTGTAATTTCTTTGAGTACAGTGTCTTAATGTAAAATGCACAACTGGTCTTGGGATGTGTTTTAGTGTAGTTAATTACCATCAGTACTGTATTAGTAAAAGATGAAAATATATAATAAAGTTTGTTGGAAGAAGATGCTTGGAATATTTGGTAGTGATTTCTAGAATAAAGAATATTGTCTTAGATTTACGCATTGCGTGTTAAAACGCTTGGCTCTTAAGATAAATCATTTTTATTTTAATTTAACGTTTCTTATTAAATTATTTAATAAGAATATAATTATAATTTTAGGATTACTTATTTTATAGTGTTGAACTAGAGAAGAAATTAATAAACTGACTATTTGGAAGGTACTCGAAGGAAGTGACAACAGAGGAATCCGTTTAAATTGTGATCTCTTTCAGTGTTACCAGGTTGTATATATCCGTCTTATTCATACATTGTATTTTCGTATTAAGCAATGTATACCGTTAATAATGGTGTTGTGTTGAAGAAAAACTACAGTTCTAGAAATTTAGAGAATGATGAGGTGAAAATTCGTCTTGCGTCAGAATAAATAAAATCTTTTGTACACATTACAATGTAAATTATATTTGTAAATATATAAATAATATCTGTATTAACATTATGTAGAACTTAGATTATATTTTTTCAATAAATGGTTGTCATTATAAACTGATATTGTTTATTAACGAACATATATAACATTTCATATTACGTAAAAAAGGTTAAAACATTTTAAGTAATAAGTATATAATCGAATACAATTGCTAAAAATTATTGCTAAAAAATTTTGTTCAATTTTTTTTAAAAATAAAATAATTTTGAATTGACTATAATTTATTTTTGTATAATATATGTTCATTTTAAATCCAGTTATTTTAAAAGTATCCATACTATATTACTATTATAATCTAGATTCATTTTATTACTTATGATATAATTATTATATTCAACATAATTTTTAGTTTTTTTTTTCAATTTTTTTAAACTTTTTTAATATTTCTAAACAACTAATTTCTTTTCTGTTTCTGTAATTCCTCAATTTCTACAATTAATTTCTTTACAGTAACACTTGCACAAAGATACATCCCTCTCGAGCTATGATTCGTCATTGAAAGTTTGATCACCTCTGCCAGACCACTTAAGATTAATCCAATTCTGGGTACCTATCAGTCGCAAAATACGTCGTAATTCACGATTCGAGCATGAGATCTCCTTCAAATTGGATTGCAGAGTATATTCATATAAATGCGATGAAAGGTTGAAGTGTGTGTTCTGGCACTAAAAATATAACAAAACCGTGTTCTAAAATAATTAACATGCCAGTCTTTTTTGCTGTTGCAGGATCAATTACAACATTATTTCGACAAAATAATCCCATCGGTTCCAATTGGAAGCGGATTTTACGTCTTCAAGTGAAAAAGTCATTCCAAGGTCATTACAAGGACAATTAAGACACCAACTGTTTTTCTTCAAAAACATACATGCCTTTGTCATCCCTCTCAATATACAGATAGACGCTACGATACTAACAAACGAAAGTTTTAAACAAATAAATTACATTAAGACAATTTTGTCTTAAGATAAGACACACGTATGACACTTGTTTTTGCTGTATTGGTACCGAACGACTGCCATGCGGCGCTGTCGACTGTCAATAAGAAAAAACGCGGGATCGAGGAATCAAGCGGAAGCGACGTTTCTGAATGCTCGGCAAAGACATATTTTGAGTGCCACTATATATATCTGGCGGCCGGACATGTGTTAAGTGTGGCGCGTGTATGCATCGTGTACACATAAGGGAGACGTCGCCAGAGCGCTGAGCGATTTATCCGTCTGGAACTCGCGGTATGTCTCTGAAACTTTTTCTTTGTGATGCGTCTTCGCCATCTCGTCCGCGTGTCTCGGTTTTGCACTCGCAATTAGCCTGGAATGCATCACGCTTTTCGGTGTTGACCAAACAGTCGCGTATTCACTCGGCTGTGGGGTCCGCACCTGGGCGACATTCTTTCTCGGAACTTTTGCTCGCGGGTTATTGGTCTTTGCTTCTGCAGCCGTGCGTCGTTTTTTTCAGCCTCGTCGGTGGACAACTCTTGGATAAAAACACTGGGATATATATTTTACTTGACCGCAATTTCGGGGACGGTGTCTTATTTCAAAACAAAACTGTCTTCGTTGAGGATAACAATGTCTTAATTTAAAACATGTCAATTTTTCAGACATTGATGATGAATTAAGATATAGTAGTATTCGAGTGAGGTGTATCTATTATTGTAATTTTTGTAGAGAATAAAAGTTTTTCATTATTACCATGGTTAATTTAATTTGTTATTGTAGAAACAACATCTATCCAATGATATGTAATGATCTTATTAATATACAAAATATATCACCAAGGTAAGTAGCTGAGTAATTTAAGTACTATTTTATTATATATATATATATATATGTTGCCAAACATAAATCTGACAAAAGTATACACCAACAAACCTATAATCATAAGTAAGTAATTATAACAATTAATATTTATTATATGAATTATTATTTAAAGAAAACTATTTTGTATTTAGTGTATTATTATATTTATTATATTAAGGTTAATAAAATGTATTAATATAAATAATGTTATTTTATGCATTTCTGATTTCTTACATCAATTTATTGTACCCAGATAGATATGCATTTACTTGCATATTCAATACAATTTCGATGAAAAGATTTATTTGAAATAATGCGGTAATCATTGGAGAACATAACCTATATTATAACGGAAATTTATATTGATATAGTTTACATATAAAAATTTATAATTATAAAGACAAACAAATTGTAGTAAGAAACTGACGATTGTCAATATTTTAATGAAAATGATCAATGAAACGACTATTTCATTGAAGAATTGGTGTATAATGTTAGGTTTTTCAATGATCAATTCCTAACGAACAGTTTTTCCATACCTACACGTAGAAAAAAATTACTTTATAAAATGTATTGTCTTATAAAATATAGCTAATTTGTCTATATAAGATATTGCATTGTATAGAAGGTACATAATAATTTTCAAAATATTTGTTGCCTTATCCTTGCAATGTTATAAAACATTAATTTTTGATATACCATTTTCTTAAGTGTAAGCTCGCGATTTAAACCGACTGAGTGTTTGATAACAAGTTTGTAACGTACAAAATAAATAATAAATATTACTATTTCCAAGATCTTTAACATTTTAATACTACTGGTAATATCATTTTTGATAATTTTGAATATTAATGGTACATTACAAACTTTTACATTTCTATTGCGTTTCACTTCGACCATTACCTATCAAACCTCACCTAGTTAGTAGCTGTATGAATGCTAGGTAAAAATATAATGGCCATAGATATCGCGAGTTTATAATTTGTATATAGGTCTGTATACATTTAATATAGAACTATGACAAAGTCCCGAAAACATGTTATTAAGTTACGTTATATAGATAGATACACTATATATGTTTTTGGTATCTTGTCATAGTGCCATATATATATATATATACGTATGCATGTGTGTTATAAAGAATGCACTTTGTCTCATCCTCCGCAACGTCTCCGAATACGCTTAATGAAAATATAAATTATAATTAGAGCGTTCGCAATGACCGTTAATTCAGTCTTAATGAAATCAAATCAACGGATAAAGCGACATTCAATGCCGAGACAAAGCGCGACAAGAAGAGGGATGAGCAAGCAGAATCGCGAAAGATTATCGATTGCCTGGGTTAGGCCTTAATTAATTCCGGACGATGTGTTGGCATCGGCGTTTTCGATCAGCCTGCCGGACTGACCTGGTTATGGTTCAGCCTTGTTATTACAAACGCGCGTAGTTTTTCGCACTCACAAGCACACGTGCGCGCGGGCGCGTCATGAAAAATGACAACCAAAGCAAAACGCTCGACTTTCACCGGTACTCGTTAGATACCGCGATCAATTTTATTCATCATATCGAACGCAATTTTTTGCATCCGACCAAATTGATAAAGCGCGCGCTTATATAAACAGGTTCTTGAACGCGTCCATTACTTGCGCTTTTTGCCGTGCGAATCCGACTCTTACTCGTCGTTGATACGCGCGCAATTTTTACGTCGTGCGTCGCAATGCTTCATTGAACAAAACCGGCGCCGATTTTGCACGTTTCGATGCTCGCGGCGTTGCGTAATGAGCCGAGATAAGGTATCATCGCGATACATTTTTAATGCGCGAAAATGGCGGCTTGTTTTCTGCGATTTCCAAGATACAGATTGCGCCGCGCACGCCAAGGCGTGACCATTTTCCATGCCGATCTTCTCGTCGTGGTCGTTGCAGTGAGCAAGTCTAATTGTCTTTTATCTTTACTACCTGCATGATAACAGATTGAGTAACGCAAATGGTGGGTTCCGCGGTAATTCTAGGACTGTTATTACATTTAATTGCGTGTGTACGAAGGTGCACGTGAGCGGTGCACCGAACGGCAGTTTTTCAAAACGGATATCACAAGCAATCGGTAACGATTTTTCGGCCGATTTTCCCTTAAAGTGACTAAGATAAAAATAAATAGGAAAAGGATAATTGCAATGGGCAGAAATGATTGAAATTGGGACACGTTGAGGGTGGCTCACTGAAAGTTAAAAATAAATTTAATGAATGTAAATCAATACGTAAAAGTGCACATCTTAATGCGAAGTGTGCAGGTCATTACTAAAGGTAACGACGTTCGTCAAATCGAAAACATTGTATCCAGAAATAAGACGTCAAATTCTTGTTATCTTAAATCAAGAGATTATTTTCTAATAAATAGAAATTAAAGTTTTAATTTTTTACGAAGACAGTTTACTTTACGTCTCATCGTAATTTTCAAGCAATGACTTTTAAGGAGGTTGGGGCACTATATACCGGGCGCGGTGTGCGGGGGACTGACAATGTTACCCATGTAGAAAAATCTGTGATCTGCCAATGCTAAACAACCGGCCTAAGCTTGGCTCAACCTTGGATGCCAATCTTGGCAAACCGTAGGAATGAAACGCCAATTACCTCTGGCGCAACATTGCAGCCGACCGTTCATTGTGTAACTCAATATCATTAAAATGTACTTGTGATTAGTTCGCGCTTGTGGTTAGAGTGGCAAAGACGGAAACTATACATTAGGAGTTAAGCAACATTGGCGACGGCTG
>JABFQC010005700.1:0-11400 GCA_022817085.1 Psilanteris sp. ZL-2020 | reverse complement strand
TATCTAAATCTAATGCTGATATACGTTTTGCAGATTCCATGTACGGTTCAACAATATTTATATATTGTTCAGCTGAATTCTTGCTTAAACGAAATAATTGTTTAAATTGATGATCATTTAAATTAAACGCGTCATCCCGAATGTTAAATTTTCTTTTATTATTTCCATCATCGTTTAGATAATTTAATACCGCAGTCATATGTACAAGTTGATTCATCTAAATTAAATTATTGTCATAATAGTATTACGTACGTCATTAATTTTATAGTAAATAAATAAAGTAATATAAATTTTATCAGTAGGGTTTCAACTTAATTATTTTTGTAGTATAGTTTCATTCATCTATTTGAAAGACATGCCCTCCTGAAAAAAATGAAATAAGATTCCTGATAGGAACCCTATATGAATTCCTATATCCCTCAAGTAAAAAGTTGATGGGACCGTTAAGTTGGCCGTTGATCGCGATTGCATTGTTGTCGTTTTATTCGTCACGGGATTGGTCGATTTCGAATCGTCGCGTCGCGTCTAATCGAATCGAAATGTCCGTGTCGTCGATTGCCGCGAATTGGATCGCATCTTCACGTTATGTCATCGAGTTATGTTTTGATCGATGATATATGTTACTATATAGTTGTTGTTATCGCTTAAAAGAAAAGACGTTATTCGACGAGGAATCAACAAGGAATTATCTCAGTAATTTGAACGATTCAGATTCAATCGAAATTACGCTGTGAACTGGTTCGAATCTTCACGAGGTTATGTTTTAATCACATGTTACGAATTTTAGGTTGGAACATTTGGGATAGTCGTGGGTTGACATCGTTATCGAAAGATCAACAAGGAATAATCTTAGCAATTGAATGAGTCAGATAAGTGTCATTTGTAATTTTAAAAAACCATATTATTTTATAAATAAAACATAAGTAATTTCGCTTTGTGTAAATCTTTTTGTTTTTCGTTTGCAGGTCTTTAGATAAAATCAATATCCTGGATCCTGCATTAATTTCATTGTAAAATATGATGCCCTTATTATATTACATTTTATTATAATAAATGTTGATGATAATAATATTAAAACATGTATAAGAGTTGAATTATTTATTTAATAATCTAAAATAAGTTATATGTTTTATTAATAAAGATGACATAAGGTATATATTTGTTTTCATAATTTATTAATTATCAATATAGTATTTTTATAATTAACATATTATTTATTTAAGTTTTATTGAAAAGTGTAGTGTACGCGTGTAATTTAAAAAAGAAACATTTATATGTGTATATATCATAGTATATTATATTCTTTATATTACACTGTTTAAAATTCAATCATTAATATTATCATTGTAAATATACTTATACTTATATTATTATAGTTATATTATTTTTTTAAATAATATGAAATTAGGAGTGAAATTGTTTAATAACCTTTTCTTTCATTCAAGAAACATTTTATTCATATTTGTATGAAATTAAATGAAAAAAAAAGTAATAGAAATAAATAAATAATAATAATAAAAAAATAAAAATAAAAAAAATAAATAAATAAATAAATATAATATAGTAGGTAGTATGTAGTCATAAGTATTTTTTTGAAATTTAATGAAAAAAAAAGTAATAGAAAAGAAAGGTTAAAGGTTATGATAAGGAAAAGGATATCATAAGTAAAGGCATGAAATAAAGAAAGGTATTGTAAATATAATATATTTGAATACTATGACATAATCATTGAATAAAAAATTGAATAATCAAATCAAATTAACAATAAAACTATGAAATTATATTTAATTTATTAAACAATTAAATGATAACAATTTAATATTTCATTCAATGTCATTGTCAAATCAGACAATTTTTTAATATTTTGCATAGATTTTACAGTTAAGGATAATAAGCCATTTTCTCCTGCTTTGATGATACCTGTTATGGAAACATGTGTTCCTTTCTTATTTTCAAATTCATAGTCTGACTTACAAATCTGTACGGTCACTTGTAATTTATAATATTGATCTGTTATTGATCCAGATAGAAATGTCCCCTTCGAAGTTGTAACAGGCCTAAATGCAGTTTTGATGAATCCTTCAATTACTATAAATTCAATTAAAATTACATCAATTAATAATGTCAAAATATGGAATTAATTTTGTGTTAAAAATGAACATTATTTTTAGATTAAATTTTAAAAATTAATTTACCTATTTTTGATCCAATGTATTTTGCTAATGTTGCAAAATTATCAAATTTTTGCAATTCTTTTCTCTCTATAGCAGAGTTCATTTTGTAAAATCCATATGTTTTTAAAATTGAGCAATTTTGCATGTGCAATTCTTTTTTGCATGATGTTTTGATGTATTCGTGATTTTTAGGAAGTTTGGGGAGTACTTTCTCCAATAGAACAACCTGTTTTAAAATAAAATAAATATTATAAAACGTATTATTATTATTAAATTAATTTATTATTATAGGTTTAGAACTACAATACGTTAGTATAATCTGTTTCAACATAAAATAAATATCATTAAACGTTGTATTGTTAAATAATATATGCATGATTTATTATTTTAGGTTAGAACTCAGCAAACTAGATTCAGTTCAAAACAGATAATTTAATTGTATTATTAATAGAGATAAAATTAAGAGATAAAATGTTATCAACTATATGTATTTAAATATTTTTAATTACATAACTATATTCATAATCTGGTTATTAGTATTAATAAATATGAAAATTTACATACAATTTACAAAATTATTATATTCAATGACACTTAGGTTAATGTAAAAGGTTAATAATAATAATAAAGAAGAATATAGGTTAATAAAAAAATATTAAATACAATTTATTTATTATAAAATTTTTTGAAAAATCAAATTATACTATGATATGAAGATTAATATAAGTTAAGAAAATATATTTAATTAATTAATATCTTTTACTGGGAGAAATATATTATTATACATGAACAAAATACCAAACCAGGTTTATCAATTATTTTGGCTGTGCGTTCAGCAAGATCATTCCAGGCCACCACCTGTATATTGCAATTATCACCATTATTAATTATAAAACTAAAAACTTTTCCTTTTCCAAAGTCATTTAATTTGTTGAATCGTTCGATAAATCCAAATACTTCACTGTAAAAAAATTGTATTTTAATATTTTTTACATAAAAAAAATAATTATATTCTTTCTCACATAAAGAATTTAATGTAATAATAGATTAAAAATAAAAAATTATAATAGTTTAACAGAGTGTAGTAATTAATTTACACAATTGTTAGAAACAAAAGTTTAAAGCATTACATGAATTTTTTTTCTTTATATTTAATTCATCTTTATTAAAATTATAATTATTTAAATTAAAAAGAGATAAATAAAAAATAAAAAATAAATTGTATTAAAATTATGTATCAAATATAAGAATTGTTTATATAATGTTTTATTAATTAAATTTAATTATTAATTAAAATACTTACAAACTTGTATCTCCAACATGAGCGTTGTTTAAGACGTCAGTGGGAGTAAATTCTGATGAATCAATCATCACTTCTAATTTGGACATTTTAATTGTTAGTTTTAGTATTTAAACTAAAATAAATTTAACTTAAATTTGATTGTAATATAATCCTGTATCCGCCGCGCCTGTAAGTGTTAACAAGTAACAACGTTCAATGCTGACTAACTGTGAAGGAATGATCAAAAACATATGAACATTGTTTTAGCGAATATAATAATCAATTAAATATTATAAACAAATGAATACAAGTATAAAAATACATTCTTGATGAAAAAATGTTTTTATCATTTGAAACAAAAAAAGAAAAGATTAAATTATGTAAAAAAACTGAAATAACTATAAAATTAATTATATAAAGCAATTGTTCAATAAATTAATAAATAATATGTTAACTGCAAAAAATGAACATTTGTTTTCGCGATTGTCATAAACAACTGAATATGAGAAACAAATAAAAATAATAAATTTAGATTTGACAAAAATATAAATATAATAAAAGAAAAAATTAAATTAATTAACAAAAAAGAAATAAAAAAAGTAATTATTTATACTGAAAGTATAATAAATATTTAATAATATGCATTTTTAAGTACAAAATTTTTTGAGTAAAATTGCAATAAAAGAATACTTATTTATAAATTTATTTATTATTTATTGATATGTCATTTAAATTAATTGAAAAGTAAAAAAATTAAAAAACATTTGACTAAAATTCAAACAAAATCCATTAAATCAATTAAATTTAAATTTTTTGCAAAATTAGTTTTTCATCATCATATGAAGCAAAAAATAAAAGATTTTTATATTAAATAATGAAGAAATAACTACAAAATTAATTATATAAAACATTTTTTAAATAATTTAATAAAATTAATTTATTCCATATAATAGAATGTTTAATTGTACCTTATTAAGATTTACTGATGTTCTTTTCCATGTAGATATATATAATTCAATATTATAAAAATTATATTGTTTCATTTTTTACAAATATTAATATAGGATCAGGATAAGAAATAAACAATATTATAAGGAAAAATGAAAGGAAATTGTTTATTTTTTAGGTTAAATTTTATTAGGTTATGGATTATGGACATTGATATGTATACATAAAGCTTGTGTAGTTTAAAAATAAAATACTTGTATATAAATTGTAACTTAAATCTGATTTTTTACAAACATTAACCTTTAAGAAATAAACAATATTATAAGGAAAAATGAAAGGAAATGGTTTATTTGTTAGGTTATGGATTATGGATATAGATATTTATACACAAATCTTGTGTATAACTTTAAAAATAAAATACTTGTATATGAAATTATAAGGCTGAACAAGTATTAATCATGTTAATATTAAAATTATATTAATTTTCGTCTTCTTCCATTTTTGAACACTGAAAATAAAAATACTTTATTTAGAAATAATGTTTTAAATTAGAAATGAAAAATGTATTATTTTAAAAAATTCATTATACAAAATATATTATATGAAATATTACTCACTTTTATATTTTTAACGTCGGGAATTTTATTCTTACGTTTTTGAGGTAAGTAAATAGCTTTGCGAAGTTCGGAATCAGATATTTTTCCATCTAACAATCTTATATTGTTTACACTAGATACATATAAGTAATAAGGAATACATTCCGATTTCATAATTCCAGATATCTCCAGTAAAGAAGTTGACTTGAATTTATTCATAACATCTGGATCTTTTGAACGTACTTCTAGGCGACATTGGTTCCAACAAACTGTAGCAATAAACAGTCTTGTGCCATTTATTTTATCTTCGGAAAACTCCGATTTTAAATAAACTTGTATCTTGACTGAAAATTAAAAATTACATATATTATAAAATTAAAAAATACTAATAAAGAAACTATTATATAATTTCTTTATTAAATTGTGTGTGTATATAATAAAAAAGGTATTAAATTAATAAAAATATACATACTGTATTCTTTATTGTAGGATAAGACATCTTCAAAATTAATTTTTTTCTATATAATATTTTCTTTAGAAGGATCAATTTGTGCAAGTATTTTAATAACGGTATTCGACCGATAGGTCAAATCTACGGGTACATTCCCAAAACTGAACTTTAAATGTCTGTCCTGCGCAAAGGCACCATCAACGTGCAAAATCTGCAAAAACACACATAACAATTTGAATTAAAAATTATTTATATAAATAATATAATAAATAACACTATGATGTTGATTATATAAAATATTAGGTTAAAACTATTAAAATAAATTTTTATTGACTTACATTATTTACTTTAAAGAAGGGTTTTACTTTCTCGATGTCTTCGTCTCCCCAGATTGTGATTTGGACCTTCCAGTCATTGTTTGTTAAAACACCTTTGAATTTTGGCACTGGTCCATTAACGGTGTTAACATTTTGAACGATAGCATCACCGTCTACCAATCCTACTATTTCACTGATTAAAATATTTGTTATTATATTGTTATTATTAAGTTGTTTTTTATTATATTGTTATTATTATGTTATTATTATTTATAAAAAGGATAAAATTTACAACTAGCCTACATTCAACTTTTCACCAACATTTTAAATTTTTTATATTCCATATTGGTGAGAAATAAGACTTAATAAATGTATACATGAATATAATTATGATGTATGTAATATGAACTTTGTTTTTTATGAAATATTCTAAAATTAATAACTATTAATATTTTAAATAATACAATATATACATATTCATACATTGGATACATTTTTTGTTTCAAATATGTATTTTTATTTGTATGTCTTTAAAAATGCAAATATGTTTTTTCAATTTACTCTTGTTTTTTAATGTATTGTTCTCATGAAAATATTATAATTTATTTTTTAGTTTATGTAGATAAATTAAAATATTGTCAATAAAATTCTAAGTTTTTTAAGAGAATTCGTATTTTGTTAGTTCATATATTTATTAATTCACTAAAAATTGACCATATTTTTAACTTAAAATGTTATAATTTATTGCACATTCATGTTTGTTATAAGAAATGTTTGTACTCCTACTTATAGAATAAAATTAACAAGAATGTTTTTATGAGAAGTTTTGATTATTATAAATTGCAATATAAGAAATGTTAATATCTTATATGAACCTTTTTTTTAAAGCATATATAATATTGTTTTTATTATTAATATTATTATTATTAATATTATTATTATTATTATTATTATTATTATTTATTATTAATATTTCTCTTAAAAAACTTAGAATTTTATTGACAATATTTTAAATATTTTTATATTGTTATTATTATTTATATTTTTATTATTGTTATTATAATATATTATATTGTATTGTTATTATTATATTTAAAATATCTTACACTGTGCCATCGTAAGGAAGAATGTGCTCGAATATATCTTTTGGAGAACAGTACTCCATAGGATTTCTGGATATATTTTTCGATTCTTTGGAATCGTTCAAAGACTCTATAATTTATAAACAGTTACTTTCTAAACAATTAATTAAAATATACAATCAATTAATTATAGATTGTTATAAGTTGAAACAATATAGAGAATTAATATATAGCATTTTTAAATTATTCATGATAATGAAAAAAAAAAATTTAAAAACACATGGTTAATTATATTTTGATTTTTTAAAAAAAAAAAAAAAAATAAAGAAATTCTCTGTAACAACAACAATTATACATTGTACTATAAAGAAGACATTAATTAATTAATATATTATTTTAATAATTGAAAAAACAATTGAATATATCTTTTCTTTATATTAATAATTAATTAACTGAATTTACTTACCATAAAATATGTTTTCTCAAATATAAAATTATTATTGATTTTATTTTATATTATAAAAAATTTATTTGAAAATTATTATATCAATTTTCGTTTAATTTAAAAAATCACGGATAACTGGTGATGACTGGATTGTGACGACTGGCGATGGTGATTTGCATAAATTGATTAAAGCAAAGATTAATTGTTTTACTTAGAATAGATGAGAAATGTATTAATTTATAAATGGTAATTGATTCGTGCGCCAATTGAATCTATTTGCAATATTGAAACTAAACTCTGGACAGTGTTACCAAATAAATTTAGACAGAAACGGCAGACGGGAAAAAATTCACCTATTTTAGCTAAAAATTGGTATCACTGACTGTGAAACGCACTCTTTGGCTGGGTTCTAAAATTACTTTTCATATGATTTCATTGGCGTATTCAGAAAGTAACAGTAATAAGAAAATTAATATTTCTTATTAATAAATGACAGACAATTCACAACAGATAACTTTATCCTTTATTAATAAAAATTCTTACCGAAGATAATCAAATGCAAATTTATATTTCATATTGATTAAAATCTAAAATATCTAATTTAAATAAATTAATGTGTAGTTTATTAGCAAAATAATTGTTTTTCATTTTCGTACTTATTATATTTCGTACTTATATGGTAGGATATGGTAGGATAAAAATTTTATAAAATAATGAAATAAAATTGTTAACAAGATAAATTTTGTTTTTTTATCATCTCGAAAACGATTGTTTATAAAAAATAAACAATTGGTTGCTGATGTTACAAAAAACGACTTGTATTATTGCATCTAGAATTTTATTTGAAAATTACAATTTTTTGTAAAAATAATCCCTTATATTCATAAAATGATAAAAAGTATTCACAAGTCATATGTAAGTTATTTTCATTATTAATTTGAAAAATAATAATCCCTTGGCTATAGACTTGTAGAACCCTGTATTAAGTTTACAATATAAGGGATTTTTTGACATAATATAACAGGAGCCGTATTGTCTAACTGATCGTTGTGGATTTAATTGAAATCTGAACATGTCCCCATTGTATAATGAATGAGGCAACGTTCAGATTTCAATTGAATCAGTAACAATCAGTTAGAGAATATGGCCCCAGTATTAGTGTATATTGTTATTACTTGTTTTATTTTATGAATTAATTACATTTAACAATTTTAGGACATTTTACATTTATGGGAAAGTGTAATTTCTTAATAAGAACTAAAAAGAAATATATTGTTTTTATATTATTGACACATCGATGGAAATGTAATTTTTATTACCTGGAAAACAATTTCCTTCAATATGGGTTTAAGAATTATTAAAATTAATCTTTTTACGTTGAAATATATTTCCTATTATGAAAAAATGTTATAAAGTATTTCATGTATTTATCATAGAAAAATGTCATAAATATTTAAAAATACACTAAATTTGGCAAAATCACTTGAATAAATTTATATTACCATGACACCCATGATTATTTCCATAGTTAAGGTGGTTCTCCTTACCATTTTGACAAAATTGCAGATTTCGATATATTTTTGTTAATTGTAATAAGTAAAATGTGATATTCATTCAGGACATTTTCTCATTTTATAAGAATGATATTTCTTAAAAAAAAGTGAAGATTTGTATTTAAATATTGACGTGGGAACACAAGCCGTTTGTGAGGTGGCTAAAAAACGACTTGTGTTACCACATCAACAATTTTATTTAAAAATTAAATTTTGTTAGGTAAAATTAATCTCCCATATTCAAAAAATGGTATGAATTATTTACAAGTTATATGTAATTTATTATGCATTATTATAATGAAAAACACTAACACCGTTACAATAGACTTGGAGAACCACCTTAAATCAATTATATTAATGTTGCAAACATCTACTTATATTACGATATTTATTTTTATATTAATTGACTCCTTTATGCTATAATTTAATTTTAAGGTAGTAATATATTTTAGACATTTATGTATAATGATTTATTTTTGCATTAATTATGTTAATGCCATATTCCACAAAAGAAATTGAAATTTGCGTTTGAATTCATGGTCAAAGCCATCTGTTGACTGATACGGTAAATAAATTGGTGGTGAAAATCATTGTAGTTTTTGACAGTTCAATAGCAAAAGGTAATAAATAAACGAATTTATTGTGCTAAAAATAACAGCGTCAAACTAAATTAATGGTTTAATAAGAGCAGGAATATAATCTCTTGTATCACAATTTAACAACAACAACAACAACATAACAGCGTCAACGACAAAATAACAGTGTTCTGTGGAAAATTTAAACCCTTGTACCACCAGTCAACAACAACAACCATATATATTTATAAGAAAAGTTAAGTTCATTAGGTAAGTTTATTAATATATGTATTTATCATTTATTAAATATCTCATACGAAATACCCATTTATTAATTAATATAAGTAAATTTACTATTCCTTGTAATAATGAGTATTATATTATTAATTTTGATATATTATTAAATAATGAAAATTATAATACTAAATAATTATATAAACTCAAATTTTAATTGAACAGTTATTAAAATATAATAATAATACATATAAGTTTTAAACTAAACTAATTTTATAAAAAGTCATTATAAGTGTATCCTATGCCTGTGCAAATTAAAAATATATAATGGATATAATATTATGCAAATATATTACAATTTATAATTATAATTATATATTATAGTGTATTATAAAAATTGTATATTAATTAACAACTAATTAATAATCATGATCATTCAGAAATTGTTTTTAAAAAATTTCATACATATTTTAGTATTTATAGTAAATATATATATCCATATATAGTCAATAATTTTATTTTTAATATATGTAGTGTAATAATACAATGCTACATTTAAAGTGATAATTTCATTTACTTCTGTTTCTAATAATTTTTTATTCTATTTTAATTACATTGCGTGTACTGATTTTTAATCAATTTTATTTTATATAGCGTTCTGCAAAAATAAAACAATCTTATAGAATTTATGATGTAATAATTTCCCAGCAAACGAGAAACTATTTTAATTTTATTTGTAACAATTTAAATAGCATTATTTCAATTGTATTTACGTTCAATTTACAATTGGAAAAGTTTTCGTTTATGTTTAAATCTTATTGAAATTGAATCTAATTGGACATATAACCTATATCTTAAAATAATATCTAACCATTATAAAATTGAGTTGTTTATTTCAATTATTACATATGCTAAAAAATAAATTTACGTAATGCCAATTTACAACTGAAATAGTAATGAAATTAGAAAAAATTGTTTTAAATAAAACAAAATATTTATATCTTTATTTTAATTGAAATAAAAATATTCTTATTAATATTTTATTTACTTAAATTATTTTTAATAGACATTCTCAAAAAATGTAATTTATAGATTTAAATTTAAAATTGTTCTTAATTATAAATATTACAATATTCTGTTTTTAACATTTATTATTAGTAGTTTCAAATAAAGTTTCTTATTTATATATATTTATATTAATTATATATAATAATCATATAATATAATAAAAATTGAAAAATATAACTTTATGATATAATTATTAGATTTGTAATAAGTGGTACGAAAGTTTGTAATAAATGTCACAAAACTATATATTATATATTTAATTAAAAGCATAATATATTACCTCTTTTTTAATTATAATTATTGTATAAATAATTATGAAACAGGAAACAATATTTTATTCATAATTATTGTATAAACAGTTAAGCTATTTTTAATAATTTTTAATTACATTCGGTATATTAGCAACATAATTTTTATTGTCGCAGTGTCTTTAAAACATATTATTCCAATTGTAATGAAGCTTACTTAAATTGTATATAATTGTAATAATACTATTTACATGGAACGTAAAAACAATTTCAAATGACAAACTTGTACTTTCCTTATTTTTTACCCTATTCTGTAATAAAACCATTTAAATATTTATAAATGATACATAATTTTGTGCATTATAACCGGTTTAATACTAATATGTAATTATATGTATTTTTGACTATTTATGGATATATATATTAT
>JABFQC010005699.1:0-11401 GCA_022817085.1 Psilanteris sp. ZL-2020 | reverse complement strand
CCCTCTACGTTTGCACCCAGCCGCTATCAAACTAAATTTTAGTGGCCATAAAATGCAGTAAGACTGAATCCCCTATGCCCGTATTCTCGAGTTCTCGTACCTAGCCATATCCGACTTCATAACTTTTCTATGTTATCCTGTGTTTTCGAAATGTCCCTCAAAATATAGTTGGCGCTACTATCGGAGTGGTCTGTTTGAATACCAAGCATAACCGGTATAGCCGTAGCGGGTAGGCCACTTAGATATTAACGCCATCTCCAACTTCAAGGACATTTCGTGAATAGCAAGTACTACAAGTCGTATATGGCTGCTCGTACCGTACAAAATTTCAATCCGAGAAAATCGGCAAAACTGCAATTGAACTCCGAACACATTAATTGCAGTGTCGTCAGTTTTCTCGGACCAAAATTTTGACGACACGAGAACTTGAGAATGCGGGCCCTGGTTTCATTCCTCGGAATAAAACTAGTTGTATCTAATTTTAGTAGAACTCTAAAACATACAAATATAATGAAGATAATAAAATAATTATTTAAACAGATTTTTATGATTAACTAATATTTTTCAATTCTTTGTTTCAGATATAGCTTCAGAAATAAACTTAATTTGGACGTTTATCTGGATAGTATTGTTAGCAGCATGGATTGTACGATAAAGGAGAGAAGCGGAATGGATAAAGCAAAATGAAAGACTGATCATGTAATTATTACTGTTTAAATTTGGTATTATGTGCCAAAAAATAACCTCGATATAAACACAAGTAGTATTGTCGTAGAGTATATGACATTATCTTTCCATCGTCGACGGAAAGAAATAATTATAATTAACGCAGTTTTACAAACGTAGCTTTTGGTGTTTTGTATTATACTACATTTTTTAAACGCGTCCGTGAATGAAAAATGTACATGAAATTAAAGCAGTGGTATATATAATATAATAAATTATAAGAATATCAATAAATACTGAATTAGATTTTATTGCGCCAGATATTTCTTTTGATACATTCATGATATAGTAATATTCTTAACAATAATTACAAGGCATAATTTAATATTATTAGTGATATTATTATTGACATAGTCTTATTAAAATTTTCCTAAAATGTTTAACAACAAATAGTGTAATAAAAGACAACTTAATATGTTATTGTAACATATATTACAAATATTTTATTTTATAATACAATGTAATACACACCCATAGCTCAAATAAATCGTATATTTGAATATTTTATAAATGTTTTCATATAATTAATAACAGATTCACATAGTTTAATACATAGAATTGGTAAAAAAAATGTTACATTCAAAACTGTGGATTTATAAAATTATGCATTGCTACAAGCAATAGATATAAGCACTATTTTGCAAATCTGTTGATCATAACCTATTTTCAATGAAACAATTTTGCACCATAGTATAGAATTGTAAATATGTTTTATAAAATGTATGCCCCATAAAATAACATATATATTAAAATGTTTTAAAATTTGCAAGCAGTTATATATAATATAACAACTTTATTTGCAAGATATAATTCTAGAATATATAATATAGATAATTTAGTTTCTATTGTATTTAATTATTTCTATTTAATATATGTTCTATTTGATTTCTATTTAAATTTCTCTATTGTTTAATATAATCTCTTGCATAGTAAACTGTGTAAACTGTAGCATGGAATAATTGTCCAATTTGTTCTTATCACTTAATCTTTGCTTGCAGAAAGCTGCGTTAGCAAATTTGAGTCAGTTTACTGAGTTATAGTTTGAGTTATCGACTGTATCATGATGATATCTACGATTTACTCCGTAAATATTGAATATCAATAGCTCATTATTTCAAATTAATTATTGCTTTCAAATTAAGTTATTTCTAACTTTTCAAATGCTCGGTCAATTTTTGCATTAAACTCTGATCTTACTTGTATAATTTTAATTAATCTTTAAAAATAATTTTTCATGTTGAATTTAATTTTATATTTCTATTATAAAAACTTGACAGTAAACTAGCTTAGTTGACATATTATACTTAAAATTATGAAATTTGACATTATAGCATTAAGTTTGAAAATTATCCCATAAGTGTGGTGGCACGTAATTTCCACTGAATTAAATGAATTAATAAAATTATCTATTCTTATAAAATAGGTATGCATATTATGCAGCCGAAAATTTGGTAAAAGTGACTTTTTGTAACAAAATTTTGTGTTAAAATGTTTGGAAATTTAAAATGCTGTAATATATGTGAATTTACTATTTTTTCCTTTTATCATAATTTATATCATATCTATATTATAAATAAATTGTAAATCTTTTACTATCTAATTATTTTTAAAAGTTATAGGTTTAAATATAAATAAGTTTATATTAAGTATAAAATAAGTTTAATTAAAATTACGTAAAATAAAAATGATAAATTATAAAAAAGATTATAACTTTAATAACATTTAAAAATCTATTTGTATATATTAAGTAAAATTTACATAATTAATATAAATATTGTATTAAAATAATAAAGTATTACAGTTTGTATTTATTTTATTTCTATTATTTGCAAATCTATTATACAATTGTATAATTTTTTAATTTTATTCTATTAATCGTTGTGCATAAATTATTAGTAATTAAAGTAGACAAAATCATACACACTATACTCGCAAAATAAGAGCATTTATTGTATTAATTCTAAAAAGTAATATAGCAGATACATGCATATATTTATTATTTGTATAACAATAATGATTAAAAGCTGGATTAATAATATTAACTAATATGACTAATATATAAGAATATGCTTTGTGTAGGTTATAAGTGGTAAATGATTTTTTGATTGCAGAAATCTTGTATATATGAACAACTATTAGCTTTTAATAATATTAAACCAATTTTGCGCGTTGGAAATATAATAAAAGCTATGGATGTAAAATAAAGATTTGAAATATAATTTTGTTATCAAACTTGTTATCGCTTGTTTAAGTCATGTGTTTTTCTCTACTTTCTTAGAATTTTATCAAGTTTTTAGTTTGCTCATCGAATGTCAAGATTTCTATTCGTAAATTTTACTCTTCTGCATCCGACCCTTTTTTCATACAAAATCGCAGATCCCATCTGGATAGTTTAGATTAAAATGTCAGATTCGTTCCAGAGTATGCTCTTGCGTGAAGAGAGCTAAGGCGCACGCGACTTTACCAAGAGACGAAAGGTTGAATATTAAAAAGTTGTATATTATAATTTCCAAGCATCTTGGATTTGCAGTGACGAACGGCAGTAAAGGAGATAAGATGAAAAAATCAGCGTAAAAATGGATCGCGTGGCTGAGTGTGGAATGGGAAAGCGAAGGAAACGGAAGAGTGCTTTGCGCAAAATATTGTAATTACCATTTACTATGTTATTATATAAGAGAAGGAAAATAAATACTGCAAAAACTATATCGTATATAAGAAAATAAAAATTGTTTGCTTTCTTATAATCACGGCGAAATAAATAATAAATATGCGCCAATAAGAGACTTTATTATAGTTGTAAACATTACTGACATAAATAAAGTGATAAAAACATCTTTCAATTTAAAATTAAAGTACTCGTTTTGAATATGAATTTCTGATAAAGAATTAAATCCATATAACTATTAAGTTTAGCAGAGAACGAAAAGTATATATTGTACGAAATGCCTTGAAACATTATACTTATATGACGAAATTAGTATAAAAAACAAATGCTCATGATTACTAAATTAGGCATAAGAATTTAACGTGGGTTATTAAGGACGAATTCCCATCAAATCGAACAATAAATCCGTTACTTTTGAGTTTTTATAAAATATGTATAAAGTATGTTAAATTTTTCTTTAATTACTATTTATTTTATTATTTAAATGAATTCAAATCTGTTTCACGGTTACTGAATTGCACAAATTTAATGTTATAAATTATTCAACATACAACTTATTGAAACCATAAGCTTCGATATTTTGATAAAATGTGCGAGAATAAAGATTTAAATTAACAAAATAATGAAACGTATCGTTATGTTATAATTTAGCATTAATTTTACATAAAAACAATGTTATTTATTTCTAAGTTAGAAGTTTTTAATCGCTATATCTTTTATAATGTGATATACATTTATAACTCAAAATATGATCATTTCTATTATGAATCGTATATATATTGTTAATAATCACTAATAAGTGATGAAATTTTCTTACAACCATTTACTTTGCTTTTTATGCAAATTTAAAAATTAATAGAGACCTCAAAGATTGCGTACACTCATTTTTTTAGATTTTCAAAGGTTCTTGCCACTTTAATGCGTATTTAGTGATTTCATTGATAATATGTAATCTATTAATAATAAAAAATATTTAATTTGCATAATTGCGTACTTCTTCTTTATAAAGATTCATCGTATAATTTTACATAAATAATTAACTGAAAATATAGTTATTTTATATACATATAGAATTTCAATTGAACTTACTAAATCTTACAAAATATATAGATTTTTTTCAGTTCAACTCGTTTGTTTCTAGTTGCGCATAATTTAAATAATACCAAAAACTTGCAAATAAATCTTATAAAAATACTATTTTTCGTAATTTTCTCTTCGCTTAATTATACAAAAGCCGTTGTTACAAATATGGTCGTGTTAATTTGTTCTCTTTTGAAAAGAATGAAATAATTATTAGCTTTGATATATTCCCTACTGGTTCGATTAATTGGGTAATCTTTCTTCAAGTAACTCATGTATATCGTATTCTACGACAGCTTCAAAAATATTTTAGGGTTATATAATGTTTCATATATGTTACTATAAATTGTGGAAGCGGAGCTTGAATACATTTCCATATTTTAAGTATAACTATATTACTGGACCTCCCGATCTCGTACGATAGATTATTAGAATTTTAAAGGAGGCGGGGGGCGAAGCCTTCCCGTATCATTTACCGAAGCCACCTCTGCGACAGATTTTCACTTTTTGTATCAATACCCCTAAAAATATGGGGTATTCAAAAGTGTGTACACGTGTGTGTGATGTATCTTTACCCGTCTGTCTATTCTCATTAACCATAATGAACTGTGAACTTTAACATGTGAGGTAGAACTTATATAAATAAGAAATTTTTATGACATGTGGTGTTGCGCTGCATGCATTTACGTCAATGAAGCATGGACTGATTCGAAATCATATTGTGCGGGCTTATATATGTAGGAATACATATGGGAGTTACTGCATACAAAAATAAGTACAGATATTTGTATTATATTTTTATTACATTTCGCGGTAAAATATCAAAAAATCAATCTAGTGATATAATAATTTCGGATATGAAACTTCGAATTATCAATTTAATACAGTAATCATGCGTTTTATATAAAATGTTTACTATATAACACTTTTAAATATCAGTTCCAATACACGAGCTTTCTTAATTCGAGATTGAATAATAGCTAGTAATTTGCTTATCATACAGACCGTAGATTTCCCAAATATATTAATGATACTATTATATTATATAATTCTGAATACACTTTTATTGTATTTTTAATAAATTTTGAATTCATTTTTAATGTCGCAACTCGTGTCTCAATAGATTGGTACTTATTGTTATTTATTGTTCATATCCTAGTAATTAAAAAACGGTAGAATACGATAATCAAATTTGAATTAATTTCTTTATATTTTTGAATCGTAAACATATTAAAAATACAAAATGATCAATGCAATAATAAAAAGTGCATTATTGCGATTCTTTAATATACTCATAGCTTTATGCAAGAGGAACAGGTATTAAAAATGAATTATATAATAAACGTTATATTGTATCATTTCGCTCATTAATAACGATTCGCAGTAATATTCGGTAAACGTTTCATATTTTTTATTGTTTTACTACTATAAAAAACTATTTTTATTAATTTCAATACAATACAATACAATTTATAAAGTATTCGTTGATCGGAACTTTTTTGAAAACCTAATATTGTAGTGACAGCGTTGAATTGTATTTTGTAGTTCTCTATAGATTTCTATCATCTTTCATTTCTTGGGATACGATCAATACTGTACAATTATATGGTTCATATTTTATCAGATTACTAGGGATATTAAAGCAATATAACATTCTTAAAAAATACTATAAAAGCTTGTAGTTGTTACATAAAATCTTGCTTATAACGAAACCCATGGTGTAAATATATAGGTGACACATTACGCATTTAGTGAAAGGGGAACATAGATTCAACCAACACAAACGTTAGAAAAACCTTATGCTTTGGTTGAAATATTCCAAAATTTGCGTTCAGAAAGATTATTTAGTTAAGTAATTACAGAGAATAAATAATAATTTTAAAAATATTTATAGAATTTAAAATTTAGACGCAATGCATGAAATTGTGCAAACTAAATAAAGGTATTATAATTTATAATATTTCTAGATATAAGTGATTAGTTATAAAATTAGCATAATAATAAAATAGAAAATACAATTGTTAAGATATTGATATTGAATAATGATTATGTATAAAAGTCATTTAATAAAATTTAGTTATATGTATTTTTTAATTTTAATTTTTCTAAAACTACACGGAAAGAAAAATATTGATTAAAATTACTATTGATTGTTGGTATAGTGTTAATATAATTAATATTTTGTTAATAGTATAATTTTGTTTAAAAACACTCAAAAAATGCATTATTTTTCTAACACGTTATTATTAAATAAATTATTATCCTAAAAATAGTAAGAGTGGTTTTATTCTGTTACGTTCCGATATCTAAAAATATATTTTTTATAATAAATTTTACAATAATCTAATGTTATATTTATATTGAGGGTTCATTATTCAGGATTCAATCCGAAACGTTCACAAAAAATAATAATATTTAATTTTTCGGCATTTATTTATTAATGTCATACTTTAATTTTATTTTTAATAATAATAATTTAATAATAATTAATTCTTTAATTTAATTTTAACAAGAAAATCAAACAACTAATTTTATTATTCTTTATTGGTGAATAATCAGAGTTTTTTCTGTATGATATACTAAGCATCAAAATCAGAAATATTCATCATTTTATTTACAAAGAAAAATAAAATAAAATAAAAAAATATATAAAATAATATAAAACAAAAGACTATGTTGTCTGATGAATATTTAACAGGTATTTTAAAATTCATTACTATTTTATTGGTAAATTAAGTTTTTTAATTCTAAAGTCACCTCTCGATTCAATAATTTAATACATAACGCATTAATAAAGATTAATTAAGAACTTAAGTCTAAAGTCATACTTGACTTATTATAATTAAAATCAAATTGTTAAATTGATATGTTAATTTATCTAAAGTCATTTCTTGACCTTTTATTATTAAATTTTTAAAGTTTAATCTAAATTTAAAAATTATGATCTAGTGTCATGCCGTGTTATGATTGTAGTAGTAGGACTCGACGCGAGAAAGAAAAACCTATCAAATTTTCTCATTCATTTGAGTTAAAACTAAGCCAAAATTAACAATTAAATAAATTTATAATTAAACAATTATACAATTAAGCAAAATAATTAAATAATAAATTTATATACAGGACTGTTTACTTCAACAGTTCCCAAACTGCTTACTACAGCAGTACAGCTATTTGCTTCAATAGCTTACATGATGTAAAAATTGCTTACTTCAGCAATTGTGACTGCTTGCTGCAGCAGCCTATTAGCTATTTACTTCAATAGCTTTCCCCCCCGAGATGTTGTTTACTTCAACAACAACATAAGCTACTTGCTTCAGTACCTTTTTTGTACTTAGCATCAATAAAAAATCCTTAAGCCTGGGGAGCTGAAATGAATTCAAAATATTGCGCGATGCTCTCGCAATTAAGCACTTCGCGAATCAAATTTGTTGCGAGAGAATCGTACTAAATACAAAAAGCGCCCCTGGCGACTACCCCTATGGAACTACCGCTTTGGCAAATATAATTCAAAAAAATAAAATAATAATTTAATAAAAACTAAATAGACGGAATTGTAGCTTATCGATTATTAAAGCGTCCCATAATATTCTAATGATTAATTAAACCGTATTTATTTATTTTAATCTAATATAAAATAATCGCATATAGCGTCGATTGCGCTTGCGCCATCATGGCGTCTACCGCTGAAGTCAGTTTGTTACTGAACCATGGCCGCTCGCAGGCCTGTCAACAAAAGTTCGGTGTTTTTATCCGGCCGTTTACGCGAGTTTGGGCTATGCCGGCCGAATCGGCATAAGTGCGCGTTACAATTCATTAGCGATATTTATTATATTATATAATATAATAATAAAAATTTAATTACTTTTTTTGAATAATCTTTGTCTTCTATATTATTAAATACATTAAAGTTGTATAATTTGCTCAAAACTTGTTCCTTATATTTTCAATTAAAAAATTAAGTTCTTGTATGACCAGAGGAACTAATACAAATGTATTATTTTGTTTTGATATTATTTTATTTTTGTATTGTTAATTAATATAACATATTAACAATTGGCAGTCATTAGTATTAAGCTGACGTTTCGTCGAACAAGTATCGACCTCTTCAGAGCTATAAACATCATACATTTGTGGTAATAAATACTCATTCACACATGTATAAATAATTACAATTAATTTGCCAGACATACATTTAAATTTAAAATTACCTGTTTATTGTAAAATTGAGTTTTTTATATTATTTAAAATGTTTTGCATTTACTTGTTTTTGGAGGCATTTCTGTTTATGTGCGATATTCAAATCCTACAACAGAACTGATCAGGTAACGGTAAAAAAAAGTAATTTTAAATTTAAATGTATGTCTGGCAAATTAATTGTAATTATTTATACATGTGTGAATGAGTACTTATTACAACAAATGTATGATGTTTATAGCTCTGAAGAGGTCGATACTTGTTCGACGAAACGTACATTTGTATTAGTTCCTTTGGTCATACAAGATACTTAATTTTTGAATTAAATACATTATTCAATGGAGGGGGGTGCTTATACATACAAATAATCGAAGTAAACACATCGGATAATATGAACACGCATACGCATTTTATTTACTTGAGTAAATAATCTGAAGAAGCCTGATATTTTCATATTACAGTTAATCAGTTATCGTTCCTTTCTATACTGCTACACCATGTTTGCATTCGCTTGCGAGAAAACATAGTACAACTAACACTCTAATAACTAACAACTAAAATAAAGTTAATTTTTATAATGTCTAGTATTTCTTATTTGATATAGTAATTTTTCTTACAGAAATTGAAAAAAAAACTAATAAGTTAATATTTTGTACTATTTTTACCATTATATTAACAAAATAATCACTATAATAGTAATTTTTTTTCTCCGCGTATGAAATAAAAAAATAAGAGAAGATAAATAATAAATAATATATTATACATAAATTAAAAATATTACAGTAATAACAATTAAGTATTTAAGTTCTACAATTAATTTGCTAATTATTAGTTCCATATTTCATCATTTACCATTTATGACGGTATATTATTTATAACATAAAAGATTTAAAATTCTGTTATTCTAGACACTAGATTTATAAAAAGTTATGTTCACCTGTCAAAAAGTGATGCGTTCAGAAATTATTGAAACTTTCAAAGCTTGCAGTTTGCAAGCATATTTACTGTGTCACCTATATAATTTCGCCATGAACATAAAAAATATATTTAAGTACATTGAAGTAAAAATGTTAGAATTAATTAAAAGATATGTATGCTTAAGCCATGTTGTTAATGTTGAAATGTTGCTTAAATAAAGAATAAACCAAAAGTGGTTTTAATATATATTTAAACACTACTAATGTAAGAAAATAATTTAATGTAATTAATATATTTTTTGATACAATTTACACGATTCTAAATATAATTATTATAGTTATATTTGTTATTTTTAACATTTTAAATTAATGTATAATGTGAATTTATTTATTTTCAACTAAAAATAATGTATTTATTTTGAACTTTCAGAAAAATTAATATTAATAAATTAAGTTAAAAATAAAATAATAAATTAAGCAAAAATTCAGAAAACATTACATATTGCAATTACTGAGTTACGTAATTAACATTATGTAATTAAAGAGTAATTACATATTGACTTTGGTGGAAATGTACTAATAACTGTCTAAACTAAATTAATACATATACATTATACTATGAACGAAAATATATTATATCAGGTAAGGTGCCATGGGAAAATGATTGTAGCATTCAAAAACCGAAGACGGAGAAAAGGGTATACAATGTTGAATATGAATATTTTGATCGTAGGTAAATCAAATATGAACCTGTACCATGACCGTCTAGTAATATTATTTTAAACGCTGAAATAAACATGAATATATATACATAAATAAATTAATAATTATGTATATATATACATATTTACATACTTATCGTTAAAGAAGACATTTATTATATGACATTACCCGTATATTAGGAATAACAAAATGATGTGACCTTAACAAAATTGATACAGGAGAAGATATAACCTTCTTCACTAAAATATTATTAAATATAAAATTTAAATAATTTTTCATTAATAATTATATAATTTAATTTTAAAAATAATGAAATGCAAGATTTAAACTTGATCGACTAATATTTATAATCAGTTATACTATTCGAAATTCATATTACGAAAAGTAAATTGTATAAGAACTAATTTATATGCTATAAATGCGTCTGTAGATTCACCATTATAGTTTGTAAGTCCTAATAATGCGATAAAAATATTATTATTAATGATTTATGTATTTGATAATATTATTTCCTATTTTATTTTAGTGCATAAAATTATGATATAATAAATTATATTGTACAATATATTACAGCGTATCGCACTGTCATATTATTAATATATTATACTATTATAATCCGTATTTACGCATTGTTTATTGTATGCAACTCTTATACGAACTATTCAACGTATAATACAATTAAAATAAAATAAATAAACAAATAAAATAAATACTACTTTTTGTCACATTAATTGTCGGCGCATTTTGTAACCCTTCTAATGCTCCGATAGAAAATATACATAGTTATTGTAATACCATTGAGATTATCGAAGTCAACTACCCGAATTCGCAGTGAATAATTTATGGGGGGGACGTGAATCTTTCAAATGTTAATGGATATACAATGATGTAGCCAGGTGTAGCATTCCCCACCATTATATTGGTTGCGCACTATCACCCAATCAGAAGGCTGACCTATGCTTGAATGATGAATGAGTTTAATGCATCCCGTTTTAGTTTTTATGTTTGCAATATTATCAAATTAATATATAAAATATAGCAATTAAATGTTAATTTAAAAATTATAAATAAATAACTTTATATAAACAAAATTAAT
>JABFQC010005698.1:0-11401 GCA_022817085.1 Psilanteris sp. ZL-2020 | reverse complement strand
AAGTGGTGCAAACCGCTGTTTTAACGAATCAGCAATCACGTTCTGTTTAGATAAATTAAACATTTTACCTAATTTAGGTAAACTGTTTCTTTCTATTATGAAAACAAAAATACTTCTAAATTAGATAAATTCACATTATTTACGGCATATGAATACTTCAATTAAAATCGTTTACTTGATTTACGTATTTAATATACATATCCTTATTAAAAATTTTAAACGTATTACTTAAATTTAACTTGATAAATTGATTTACCGAAATATATATTACAATTTTTTTCCGTGTAGTAGTGATTTTACATTGTATTCGTTTCGATATTCTTGGAACGCCAGACTTATGGTAATATTTAATTTAACTTTTTTCTACGTGTAAAATCTCAGTTTATCATATTCGCAATCCAATCACAAACGACGATATTACTCATAAATTGTCTCGTACTTATATATCGATCGAAATTGTCAAATCTCGAAAACAAATACTTCGACTGCGCCACCCCAACTTCGCGGCCCCGACGCAATGATCTTTTTTTTACGTCCCACGCGACCTACAACAAAATCGCGTGAATACCTTCGAACACGGGGCGCATGCGCAACGCATTTGCGCCGAAACGAAACGTCTTACGGAAGGCTAGCGCTCGAGTTGCCGCGCGTTAAAAGCAAGAGATAATTGGCGCAGATAATGCGTAAAAGGCATAATTCAGGATTGCAAAATTACGGCAAATTTGAATAAACTGATTACGGCGGCGCGGCCATTAGCTCGCAGTCGAAAAAGCGACGGCCGAGGCAATCGAGGCGGCGCAATTTGGAAAGCGCGCCGCTGCCCCGTCGGCGCGCGAAACGAATGATTGCGCGCGTAAATCGGCCGCTCGCAACCGACCGAGGCGGCTCTGCGAAAGAACGATCCGAGAATGAAATGGTTTCAAAAATTGCGCGAACGGTAATTGGGGAATAAAGGTCGTTGCGCGGCGCGTAATGCCGCCGAGCGAAGGGTAAGGTAACGCCTTCGACCGGTAATAGATTAGCCGGGTTGGCATAGCGTACGCGGGGAATAATCATTGCTCGCACTTGGACTTGCTGCGCGGAGAGAAGCGAAGAGCGCGGGACACGGAGCGTGAGCGACAGAGACGGCGAACGGATTGAAGAAGGCGCGAATGAGAGAGCCCGCGTGATTGAAATGGAACGATGTTATCCGCGGAAAGGGAAGGCGACCTTTTTTTCGGGTTTCGACGTTCCGATACGTCGCTGGTCGAATTCGAGAATCGCGTTGCACGCGTTGATGAGGGGTATTTTTTAGGTTTGTTTTGGGGTTTTCGGAATGGTTTTAGGGTGGTTTTGGATGTAGGATTCGGGTTTTGGAGATTGGTTTTAAGGGGTTTTTTTGGGTGTAGATTTTGGAAGTTTATTTTAATGCACATTGAAGAAGTGAAATGAATGGGAAAAAGAATAATGGGTGATGAGAATTAGGAGATAATTTGGAAAAATTACTATATGAATATTATTGTAGTAATAACCACACGGAGAAAACATATCCAACTATTTACTATGTAATATATCAAAAGTAGGATATACTTGAAAATACTATAAAAAATACTATAATAATGAATTAAACTTTTGAATGCGCCCAATATTATATTCAATTTACGTAAAAACTTTTAATATATGATTTAGTAATTTTTATAATATTTTCAGGTATATTCTACTTTTGATATATTATATAGTAAAATATTAAATATGTTTCCTCCGTGCATAAACATGAAGATACAAACATCAATATTTTTGACGAAAATAAAGAAATATTGTTTGTCTATAAAAGGAGAATGTTTGTATTGATGAATTTTAGGTAAACACTGAACTTGACCTTGACTCGCAGTTTGAAATGTTTAAAATAAACAAATGATTTCAGGAATAGAAGGACGTGGTTGTTATGTGCAGTATTTTGTCTGCAGTTAAAAGTTTTCTGGGTTAATTTATAGTTTTAGAATATTTATCAAGAAAAATAAAATTCCATATTAATGATATAATAAAATAATAAATTAAGAATAATATGTTGATTTAAAAATGTAAGAAACAACTTATGTGATTTTCAATAATGAAAAATTCAGTGGCATATTATAATTTTATAATACCATAAAATTAAATTGTAATATTTGTTTAAATAAATTTGTATTACATTTAGCGTAATCCATTTTAAATGTTTATTCGGACGAATTTATGAAAGAAATGGATAAATTTATTTTAATAATATATATGTAATAATGATTTTAATAATGATCTGATTATTAATGATATAATAATAATGACAATAAATAAAACTACACTATTACATAATTATATACTAACGCGTGTTAAGTAACTTATTAATAATTTATTAATTTAAAAATTATTTTAACTTTCTTTGAATTTTAGTAGAATACAAATTATTATTCAAGCAAAAACAATACACTGTAAGTAGTAGTCAAAAGAATTCTTCACATTTAATATATATATAGAATATATAGAATATAAATAACAATACAATTCGTTTTAAGAACACAGGATATAGTTTATGTATAATAAAGATTACGCATTATTCAATTTCAATTTCACTAACACATATAAATAATTATGGATAATATACATTATTATAACAACCAGTACATCAAGCTTACTGAATAAAACGCAAATTTTTGTTTATCTCATAAAACCCATTCAAACGAAATAAATAAATAATTTTTATAATTCACATATTTGTACAAAGTATTATATACCGCAAAACATAAAAAAATATAACGAATAGAAATACATTTTAAGAATGCAATTTTATTACTGAATTATATAAAGATTTAGCATAAATACCACGAACTTCTATCTTTTTGTTTACATTCGCGAGATAACATTTCGTATTAAATTAAATATATAATACCTTATTTCCACTTTTCTTTCCAGTTCCTGTACATTGTTATTAAAGTGACATTTCGTAAAAAGTATTTGTGTTGTCAACAAGTTAAACGTTGACCTTCAATGTTTTGAAACATTACTATTTTATTTTGCAAAACTTTAATTACATAATATGAAACATAAACAAACATAACAAAATATAGGCAATTTTTAAAAGATCATCACTGACTTAATAAACGTTACAAAAATAATTACTTTAATAACAGCTTTATACGTTGGTGAATTATCATGGAAATTTTTTCTTCGTTTACATAAGTATGTCGTTTGCAGCGATATAAAACTTGGTCACGAAATTAGGAATTGCGTTTCAAGCGAGCGATGGAGCTTGATTATTGATCAAGGGCGGAAACGGTTCAATTATGCAACGTGCGCGCATCGAAATTTTTAGGGAAAAAAGCAACCACTTGAAGTCTCAAGAGGCTTCGGCTCAAGGGAGGCAGTCTAGGAAGCGCTTGTTATCACACCTTTGGGGAGAATTCGTGTGGCAGCAGACGAGTGCGGAGACGCTCGTGTGGGTTTTGAAGGATCGCGACAGGAGACAATAGGACGCTGGACCAGGATTCGTTTGTGTTTAATCATGTCGATGCAGTTCAGCGGAGAGCTTTTGCAGTTATGTTATGGTTTGCAGTTGAAATTAATGTCGGGTCTGAGGTGTGGGATTGAACCGCAAAAAAGTGGAATTTAAATGTGATATGAACTTGGAACAGCGGTATTCGTGAATGAAAATGGAATTACTAAATGAGATAATGAAAAGAAATGGATAAACAGAGGTAATTATATATATACACGCCTTTCAACAATTTTTGGTGATAATAATAATAAAACATGCAATAAAATAATAGATTTAAAAATTGTAAACAAATAATATTTTGAAATGGAAATATAAAACAAAGCTTTTGACCTTAGCTCATGTTTACAAAATATATTATATTTACATTGTGGTTCTGTACTTTTTTAATAGATAATAATGTATTCATCATAGACGATTAAAAATAAAGTTGATATTTAATTCTATTAACGAATGAACATGTTTATCTTATTTCTATGGTTAATGTTAATTTCATATACTTATTAATATTAATGATATTTAGATTACATATTTGATGATTCCAGTACTTAAATAACATGCATTTAATATTAATATATCTTAATAAATCATTAGATTATTTTTTCAGGACAAAATGTAAGAAGTGACACGTTAAGGAACTTCGCACATTAAAGCACATGAACAATAATTTTAATATTTTTTGGATGCAGTAAAAATATATTTTAACCTTTTATTCGTGAATTATGTTTTATATATTTAATCAATTATCATTATAATTATTGTTTAAATAAAATAATTTACATTTTATATTCTATGCAACATGTTTTATAACGAAATAGTAACAAAAGTTTAATATAATTTCTGAATAAGAATTAATATTTCAATTTAAATTGAAATAATGTTAATTCAATTGAGATCTCTTGTTGTAATATTAAAATTTAGATATTACTATATTACATTTTATATTCACATTATTGATTAATTAACCTAATCTATTGTTTTCAGATTATTTAATTGAATTACCTACAACTACAAAGATAAGATGGTAATAATGGTAAGTATAATAATTGTTTATTTATTACTTATTTATGTATTTATTATTGTACTTATTAACGCGTAAATATGATTATAAACATGTAAAAATTACACGAAATAAAGTTTGATTGCAATGATTATTATCAACTTTGTTTTTGAACAAATTTTTAACTGGCTGAGAAAATAAAAACAAATTATTTCCTTCCTTCCTACCTTCACTATCTTTTCACTTCCCCGTTCAATTCCAATATTTTTATAATAAAACTCTAATACGGATTTTTCGTGCACGCGAGTGGAATTTTATTTATCCAAAAACGGTACGGTCACCCAATGTACCGTGTTCCAACTTTAGCAACGCAATTTGTCAAGCGAAAATGTCCACTTCAAAAGTTGAGATTGAATTCGTTATGAAAGATAATCCTTTTTAGTGGACAAAATTTCGCCGACATTTAAAAAGGGACGGACCGTGCGACTATCAAAAAATAATTCGATCGGGTAGTGCTCACGAAAAAAAAAATCAGCGTCAGCGTGTGTCGTTTTAGCGTTGTGCTTAGTATCAATTCATAGGCCCTTTACGCTATACGCAACATCAGAAATTCGAATCAAAGCGCGTTAACTGCATCAAACGTTGCGTCTCGCTGTAAATCCCGATTCATTGCGAATCAGCATTTCTCCGGTCTTCGCATTACCTCACAAACCCGCCAAATCGATTCGTCAGAAATGAAAATCTGCCGACACTTTTTATTGGTAATTTTACAGTATCTAGTTAGATTCGTTAGTTTTATCAAATGTTTCGTCCCTTTGAAAATTCCAATGCATTCTCCTTGTAAAACTGCATTTTTCCGGTCCCCGCGTAGCATTGAAAAACCGTCAAATCGATTCACCAGAAATGCAAATTTCCTAGCAAGATTTGTTGCTATTTTTGCACAATTTTGTTCGCGTCTGAACATTAGCGTACCGAATTACGCGACCAACGAAATTCGATTATTTCCGTTCGGCAAAGTGCTTTTCTGACATTACATTATAATGCACAGAAGAGCACGTCAATTTCTCGAACATCTGATTTATTCATGTATAAAGGCAAGATTGGATCGAATTTTTCGGTGATGCAAGCGGCCGGCACTTTGATAACCCAATTCAACTCGATTTCCAACTTTGCGCTGTGTGGCCGCTCTTTTTCTCCTTTCTTCACTGACCACCCTCAAGCAGCGCGTCAACGCAGCTGCGAGGCTTCATCATCGTGCTTTCTTGGCACTTTTGTTCTCCGCGAGACCCAGTGCTATTCATTTTCATTCATTAAACTCTCATATTCGCATTGATCAAGCCACGATGAATCATTCATTGTCACCCAAAGACATTTCGTCCATTTAAATTGCATTAAAATGCAAAATTTTCTCGCGCTTTTTTCAACGGTCGGTAAAGTGCACTTTTCTTCCGCGTCCGATTAATTATTCTATCGTTTGGCCAAGTGTACAAACAATTATGCTGGTTTTCAGACGGATGCCTTTGCTTTTCAGTTGAAAGCTGTTCGTCGTTTAGAATGAGCTGTTGTGCGCATCAGCAAAATTTCACAGTTATAGATATTCATGCAAAATTTTAATTCCACACGTAACGATTAATACAATAATAAACGATTAATAAACGAAATTAATTCATTATATTGATTCATTATTTAATGTGAATGAATTTTACGCTGAAAACTTAATCATATATTTATTTTAATTTTTAAATTATTATATCTTATCATTTGTGCATTTTTTCTGCATATAAATGTGTATATATATATTTTTTTTACAAGAGTCAAATTTTCGTATATTGATCAAACGGATTTAATTAGATGCGAACTGGAAACTCACAAGACAGAGTCTCGTTCGAGTGGCAATAAATTTGTGCGCGCGAAAATGTTTAGGCATCGCGTTCCGAAAGACCCGTTAATAAGGAACGATTGAAAACACAAAGGAAAACTTATTTTGTTTGGTCGTTGCGTCTCGCTGGTGTAAACAAGGCGTCGAGGGTTGAGCCCTTTTCTTTTAATGCGTCGCTTTTCAAAGTGGTCAAAGCACGAGCTCCGTGTGATCAGACCCTGGCTCGTCGAATCATCAGACGACGGTGTCTGGTTCCCATGCTCTGCAATTTTAAAACAATTAAACAAATGAAAAATCGAGACGTGGGGAGGGCCGACAACGGGTATCCAGCAATGAACGGCTGCTAGCGAGCGATCAGTTTTTACGACTGGAGTGTGATTTCATTCTGGCAACGGTTAATTTCTAAGTAGACATTTTTACGTTTGGTTGAAAGTTTCATATAACATTTTTAAGGTTCTAGAAACTTGAATTGAATAGAAGATCAAATATAATGGAAACATATTAAAATTGAAAAAATAGTTGATACTCAGTTTTGAATGACAGAAAGATGGTTGCAGAAAAGTATTGATTTATTTCGGAAATTTTCAACTGGTTTTAGGATCTTTCCAATTAATGTTCAAACTAACGGTTAATTTAATTAATTTAATTAATTAATTAAGTTAATAATTAGTTTAATTCAAAATAATGGTTAATTCAAATTTTTCAGCGTATTTGACAATTTTATCTAGAAAAATGTGAGGATTTATTGCAAATTGGCAAATATCTTACAACTATGGCGTCCAATTACCAATTTCATTTACACATTTTATCTAACGTTTAACAATCCTTTGTCCTTCCTTAACACCTAAAATAGTATAACCATATATCATGAATCTTTTAATATCCAAGAAAATAAAATCAATGCATAAGAATATTTTCGAATACAACCAAACAGTATCCGTACCACCATTCTATTGAAAATTATAATTTTTTAAGTTTATTCAATTTATTCCAAACCATTTCACAACTTTATCCAGAATAATCCGAGGATTTAACCGAAATTTGCATTCACCCCATTTTCAAAATCCGGAACTACCATCTTTATTGGAACGAAAATCTAGACGTCTTTACTGTTATCTTCAGTCATTCTTCAGCGACGCTGAAATGTTTACTTGCGAATTAAATTTGAGCCCTGTCATGTCTCGCTTTATTAACGTGAATAATATTTTTGTACACGCTGCACAAATTATATACTCGTTCCGTGCGCGCGATTCAATTTCACGTTGTCCGTGTCAACGGTGACGGGCGCGTATCCGCGGCAGGAGCGGAATACAAAATCAATCTCAGGAATTGAACTTCCGTTGTCGCTCTTCCGGGAAATTCATTCGCATTTTCGCAAGTGTCAGCGCGCGACATCAAAGAAAACGGGGCCTACGTAAATCCCCAATAAAGGATCGCGCGCGGGACAATCCAATAGAAGGAGAGACACGAGAAAAGACGTGGCTGTAACGCATAATTTATGGCGAATCCGAGTAGGGATGGAGGGGAGATGAAAATGAACACGAAATGCCGCTGATGAATAAGCTCGTTGACGTTGTGGTCTGAATGCCTCGGCTTCGGTTTGAGTGGTGCGCGTATCGAAAGATCCAGAGTTTTCTTTTATAACCTTCCAGAGAAATTTGCCGATAAATGCGAGCAGGTCTCCAGACCGATGCACTATGTTACTAGACGTAGTAAGCAGATTTTGGTTCTGAATTAGATTTGAAATGTTACCTTGACTTTGAAACAATTCAATCGTAACTAGAATTTGTTGTATTATTGCAAACCAATCAGGATTTAAAAACGAATATTTGGTTAAATTAATGCACTACGTTAAATTAGGGTACATTACAGTTCCTATTTTTTCCAAATTGTAGACTTCTCACTTGCAACATCACTTCATGCCTAGAATTTACAAATTCTAATTGCAACGTGAATTCCTCCCATTCTCCCATGGATTAGTTCATAAAAAACGACTTACTTTGTTGTTCGATTCAGTATGATCCCAGAATGTAATGTAAATTACGCAGTAATGTACACCCATCCAAGTACCGATCTAGATCGCTGCTTCTATTAACCCTCCCAATTCTCAGGAACCATCAATTCCCCATCTTTCAATTCATATTTCCAGTTAAACCCCTCCAAATACCACCTAGAGTATTCAAGAACCGGTCCATATCCATCCCCGGACATCATCTACTTCCTACCATTCCACTCGAACACACCCCTCACCTCGCACAAAAATCCAGGTGATCCCGCCAATTGACCCCACCCCGGAATCCTCACGGATTTAATCCAGCTCTTGTCATCCGAAGTGTCTCCGTCCACTTCGACGGCCAAATCTCCGGCGCTCTGGGTCGTGCAGAGGTCATCAATGCAACAGCGCACTTCTAATAGCCTGAATTAATCTCGGTCTCGTATTAACGTAATATTCCCCTCGGCGTGGGGCCATCGCAAACTCCGCGCCCGATTGGCCAGCCCGCTGCGGAACACTCGCAGCGATCCTAATTCCTCATCAACGGCTCCAACCAAAACATCAAACCACTCGGAACTCTAATTTGCTTATTCCAGTGTTGGTCGTCCCTCCCCCGCGTCCTCCCAAAGCACACTCTCTTGGTCTTCTTGGTCTTGGTCGTGGTGTACGCGCGTGTGTGCGTCTCGCAGTCGTGAATTCGCATCAAGGGCCACGAATAAAGAGAGACGTCCCCCTCTTGGCGTGCAACGAAAAGTCTTCGGCGTCATCCTTCGTGCCCGGCTGTTTTCATGGCCGTCATTTAGTGGGTTCGTTCACCTCGCAGGCCGAGTCGGGGAAGGGCGACGGCGACGGCAGTAGGGCCGGGGCAGGGGGGGGACGCAGAAAAAGAGAGATCGGACTGCACGCACACGTACGTGTGAACACTCACACATATTCATACACCCAAACATACACACACATACATTGCATTGGTTCGAGAGGAACGAAAGGGAAAGGAACGGCAGGCGGGAGCGAGGAAGACGGGCTGAACGGCGGTCTCGCTCACTCCGCCGGGGAAGGGCCGGCGCAGAGAAGGATCAAGGGAAAAAGAGTTGAGAAAGGTCTGGAATCGGCGAGGGTGAGCGCGTGACGGCTTAGGCCGCCGCAACCTTGCAAAACTCGCCCGCAGACTCGAGCGTAAGGCTGTTATTCTTCGCCCCGCGGTCGACGCCCTAATCCCCAAATCGCGCCGCCGCGCGTACGTGATTTTGGACACGTGGGCACTAGCCGAGCTAATGCACTGCCTTTGTCGTTACATTTGAGTGTGGGGTTTTTTTGTTGATTCGGTCTTGCGGGGACACATACGAATAACGCAGTTCGCGTTTCAGGGGATCTGCGGGTGCCATTAAACCCAAGTGGTAAAAAAATAGAGGAGAAAAAAAAATGGCGCCCGCCATTCGGGACGGCTAATGGCGGCGGGGTAATTGCGGGGTATCGAGGGATTGGGTCAGGACGAGGAGGGGACCATTTCGATGAGGCAATTTTGACGACGCGGGATTGCGGTAGATTTGCAGAACATTTGCTTAAGTAACGTTGGTTCGTTGGATATGACGGAATGCAGATTCGTACGGCCGGAATGGACAATTAGCGATTTCCTTGTTCATTATTGTGCGACGGCGTCTTTTTAATGCGTGACCTGTTTGATTCGACGCCGACTCCGGCATCGGAGATTTGATTACATTCGTATTAATTATGACACAATTAATTGTTTAATTAGCGATGTTGACTGATGGAAATTCGACGCGATGCGATGACAGTCGGGTTGCGATTGTTCTGATATTGGTCGCGGCTGGATGATGACAGTTTGGCCATTTTTTTGGGATTGTTCTTTGGCGCGACGCGCGCGCGCCAATTTCGAAGATGAATCGAACGCAAGACCGACACGGCCGTGTGACGACGCGCGTTCACCTACGCGGTCGCATGTGAAATGTTATCGAACTGTTAATTAGTATTGAATCAATCAATCATGTTAATTGATAAACTTTTATATGAATTATTGTTGATTGTGCTTGAATCGTGCGCTGAATGGGAGATTGTGTGGGTAGTTGGTTGGGATAAATAAAATATTGATAGATGTTAATAATGAAAGGAATTGTAAATGTTTAATAGTTGCAGGTTGTTGTTAACGTAAGAGTTGATAGTGAATGTGATTTTATTGAAAGTCGAAAATGTGTTTGTTTACGAAATTACGTTTTGTTGTTATTGCCGGTTTTGTTATTGCCAGAAGGTTATGTATATACAAAACAGTGTTAATTATACTGTATTTGTTTTCCGTTTACTATTTTTATTGTTATTGTTGGTATTATTATTATTGTATTATTCTTATGAAGAAATAAAATTTTTTCGTTACTCTAATGTTTTATGTTTATTATTCTGGTTTATTTATTTAACAAGAAGATTTTTTCAAAATATATTTTATATTATGTTTTGTTTTAATAGTGATAGTGCTGCCATCGTTGAAGTCATTATTTCTTTATAAATCGCTAATCATTTTATTATCAATATTAGTATACACGAAGAAGAATTGTATATTAAAAATTACTATACATTATGGTATTTCAGAGATTAAGATCCAAATATTTCTAAAATTATTATACATGTTTTATACAATACAATATCTTCTAAACAAATTAGCTATATTTTATAAGACAAATTTCTATAAAGTATAGTAATTTCCATAATACTAATCATGATATCCTTATAAAGCTATAAGTATGGTATTTTATAATGTAACATTTTTCTTCGTGTACCAACGTGTTTCTGTTTTTACTTCATTTCGATGATTTATATATATATATATAAAATACATTTCACGTGACTTAATAATTACACGGGGAAAAAAATGGCATTGATTTAATTAAATTTTCAATGTTGAGCACATAATGTTAAATCAAGAACGTGTCATTTTAATGTAAAATTATATTATGTTGTAACAAGCAATGGATTCTAATAGAATAAAATATACGAATTTTAAGATTAATACGC
>JABFQC010005697.1:0-11404 GCA_022817085.1 Psilanteris sp. ZL-2020 | reverse complement strand
GTATATTTCCTGTAAAAAAACGTGTATATAAATATCAGTTACGAAATATTAGCTGATTAGGTGCTGTAGATACATAATTTTTGTCAATTAATTATTAAAGTTAGCATTAAGTATCCCTAACATATATCCGTAGTCTACGCATTCGAATATATATTTCAAACTTGTTATCTTTTCATTCATAATTTTATTAGCGATATACATTTTACGAGCAAAAATAACATACAAGTTTATGTATATAATGGAAGCGAACGTGAAGAATTTGTAATTTCTTGAATATTTAAATTTTCTCAAAAACATTTTGTACAAATTTTGCTTTATCAAGAAAATCGTTTGAATGATTGAAATTAAAGGATTTTATTATTACTTAAAGTATTGCATGAATCTTATGTTCTTTTTAACATATATAATTTAGTAACTAACAATTAAAAATATTTTTGTTATTATGTAAATTGGAATAAGAAAAGAATAAATAATTATAATAATTAAATTACTTGATATGTTTTATGATTTATAAAATTATTTTTTCTTCAATTTTGAATAAGGTATTCACAATAAATAGAAATGTTTGACTTTTAAAAATGTATATTTTGCTGTTTAATTTGTACATTGTAATTTATTTATTATTTATTTATCGCAAATTGCGCCTCGGGTAATACCTCGTATGACCAAAAAGATACAATTTAAAAAGTGTGTTATAAAAGGTCAATATATTAGTCAGTAGATATAGATGAGACATATACAATAAATAAATAGTTTCAAAATAGCATTTAACGCAATATCAAAGAAATTAAGATAGTACAATGTAGTATTTTAGGTTATCAATATTTTAAATTGATTTGTTTACATTAACGAAGAATTGTTATTGTTATTGTACGTATACTACAAAAAAGAAACCTTTTAACACAAACAGCATACAATGGAATTCACAAGTCTGATCTAAAGTTGCTGAGAAATGTAGTACTTCCTTGATCTAGGTACAATCAAAATGTAATGCATACAAATCTGATTGGGTCCTTATCGTATTATACAATCCCGTACTCTGTTAAATTAATTCAGATCATGTCAAATTTCTAGTTTCGTTTTTACGCAATCATAATACTGGCAAAATTAAAATAAATCCATCCCAACAAACAAGTACGATATAAATACATTGACGAATGTATTTATTTATTTTACGATTATTTAAAAAGTAAAATTTTAATATAGCAATTGTACCAATAATAAACGAGTATACGATTTACAATGAACAAATATTTCATATTATTGTTGAAAAATTGTATATATCATAAACAAGATAAAATCTTAAATAATTAAATATTTAGGATTACATTCAATTTCGATTAATAGTTATCCGAAATATACTGCAAAAATAACTGTAGTAGAAGTGTCTTAATTTAAGTCGGCTGATATCTATGCAATTAAGTTATACTTGTGTTTTCATTTAAGGATAATTTCTATATTACTAATGGACTATAAAACTCTAAATATATATAAATGATAAAAATAATGAATAAATAGCATTTTCGAAAAAGTTTTACAAAATTGTACAAACAACTATCTTTATCCAATTTTCATTATTATCTTTCTTCATTGAAATTGTTATATTTTAATATTCATTGCACGGGATTAATTACAAACTTTTAATAACCAATTAATGTAATGTAAATTGCATCGGCAATTTTATTCCAACGAAATGATAAGTTAATTCATAGCGGCATATTCTTATTGAACTATTTCGTAATTACGGAAGAAATCTTATGAAATGAAAGAAATCGATGGTTTCTAATAAAATAAATCATTCGAAAGATTTTCTTTTTATATTATTAAAGATAAGATAATTGCAATGATCAAGACAAAACACGTTTTTAAACGATTTTCTTGAGTCAAGATTATCAGAGTTCAAATTGTATCGGTATAAAAAAGAAAATACTCGAATGAAGGAAATCATACCATAAAAATCAGACTGCAATGTTCCTTAATAATGTCATCATTTAACTTGTTATTATTTTATGTATTATTTAGTTTAGTTAGAAAGTAAAATGTTTGTTTTAAGAATTCTTTTTTTTATGAGTTGCTTAATAATTTTAAATTCATATATAACTACAGCATAAAAATAATATAACAACGACAACATAAATATTAAAAGTAAAATACTTTAAAATATAATAATATAAAATAATAATAACTGTAATAAAATTGTCAAAATAAATAATAATTTATTAGAATTTGATAATAGTTTTTATAATAAGATAAAATTATTTTTATCGCATTTACTCTATAGTATATAGATGTCATAATTATTATCAATGTTTTTTTTCTCAGTGTATGAACACTATATTAAATTTGTCTTTGAATAAGAAACATATTAATGTTAAAAATTAAAAAATACTATTAAAAACTTATATAACTTTGTTTAAAAAGAAGACATTCTCGATTCGGTCACCATCTACTTTAAGTATCACTGTAAAATATCCAAGACGTAGGGGGTATGTAGGTCGAGGCCTGAGAATTCAACTCAGTTTGGAAAAGGAGGACAATTCGCGGATCACAGACGGCGACATTGGTTTAATCAAAGATATATAAGATAAAAGATATATGTATATATATATAATATATATAAGTTATGTAACACGACTATTCACTATCCAAAAACGTAAACTTTGATTTTACAAAATCTCTATTTTGATTATAAGACACACATCATTTCTTAAAGTCGTAAGTCAAAGAAAATTAAACTTGCTAAGAAATATTGGAGTAATCTTATTTTTAACATTATAATTAAAATGAATCGAATATAATAACTTGAATGGACATTTAAATGTACATATTTTTGAACAAAATATAATTCGATTTTAATAAAATTTATGAATATTTTTGTCTGGTCTTTGTCTTATACATACTAAATCATAACATGTATTATATATTTAAATTATAAATTTAAATTACAAATATAGAAAAAAATACGTGTTCAAAATTTGTATAAGAGATATTCAACTACTTGAAAATGAACGAGGTAAGAGACCCTCGTGAATAAAATATAAATAAACTTTAAAATCGTAAATTAAGGATATAGAGTAGTTTTAATTGAGGAACTTCTGTAAAATATATTTTTGCTTTTACATAATTGATTGTTATTAAAAGATTTGAATACGCTGAGAATAATAAATAGTACAAATTACAAGGTAAATATAGTAATAGTGAATTGAGAATAATATATAAGAATCACAATAAACTATAAACAATACTATATTATATAGACATTTTTTCAAGATTATTTTTCTCTGTGTAGTGAATAATGATAAAAATTATTTTAAAGAAAATTTCATTAAAAAACTTTCTTCATAAAAATATTATTAAACTAAAAAAACCACAAATATAAATTTATAGTATAATTGACATTAAAAACTGATTATCCACTGTAGTTATTCATTATAGTTTAAACATAACAATCATACACTATAAATATTTAATACAAAAAGACATGTTGTAAGTATGATATTTGTGAAAACGCAGCGTTTCGTTATAGTATTATTAAGGAAAGTTTTTTAATTCGCATATACACAGTGAAAATGTAAAAATGAATCGTGTTAAATAAGTTTTCATAGTTAAGAGCCAAGTACCAATTTGGATAGTTACTGAAATCGCAGACACGTCATTTCAACAGTTTTCCACCACTTTAATGTTCTTTTATGTTAACGATTAAAACTAACGTAACTTTCAAGTATGTACTGAAAGTTTGGTATTTTATAAGTCCATACAACCTACACCTTATGGTGCTTTTGACCAAAATGAGTCAATATTTTTATAGGCTAATAATGTTTAGTTTATTTAAATATTCATATTACGATGTTATAAATTTAGACAGTTGAGTATGTCAAATTATACATAACTAGTCATTTCTATGTTAGATTTACTTTCGAAAATAATTCAATTACTTTTAAATATTCACGCGATTTATTTTCATAGATGGCTTTTATATACTAAAATGGCATTAAAATTAATATTTATAAATTGCGTTTTATATATATACATGTATATTAATAATCATATTATAAATGTATGAAATTATGAATTTGAAAAAACGCTTTTCAAATTTTCAAATGAGAACTATCTTTATGTATTATGTTAAGAAGAAATTAAATGGGTACTCTTCAGCAAAATCATTCTTTCATTATTGAAGGTTGTTTGTTCTTTCATAAATGTTCGAACGCGTGTTTTAAGAACGTTCATGCAGACAATCTCGCAGTTTCCATTTCATTTGTGGCATTGAAATGCAGCACCATTTTATAAGAGCTCTCACCGTCGATGAAAATTTGTAAAGCAACGAAATGGTCTTTGAGGGTATCAGCGTGGTCTTCAGTTTGATCCTCTTTTAATCCTTCATCACAAATATTTAAACATTTGACAAATATTTTTCAATTAAATGATTGATACTATTATCCTTTTTACATCAATTGTGTAATGCATTAACTTAATTGTTTTATAATTTTATTTATCGGCTTATTCATTATAAATATAAACAAATCCTGAGTCGAAATTCATACTCTAATTTAAACCTCAGAACGTCTAAAATTTCCCGTTTAGGGTCAAATGGATTCAAAATAGGTTCTATCAAATAACACGTTAAAAGTAAAAAAAAAGTACGAAAAACAGAAAAAAATATAATTTTGAATAATAAAACATTATATTTCTTGATAAGATATCTAAATATCTACTGTTAAAAGTTTTAAACTAATAGGTTTAGTATCTTTGAATTAATTAATAATCTTAATAAAATAAATGCATAAGAAATAAAATTACGTGGGCTGTAAAGTTTGAAAGGAGCAATTGTAATATCAAATCTAGAACCTATTTTCAATTTCTTTAACCTATACGGGAAATTTTAGACGTTTCGAAGTTTAAATTAGAGTCTATATTACCATTTACCTTTAACAAATTTAAAGCTAAATGTTTAGGTTCAAAATAGTGTTAAATTTCGACTAGGGATATTATTATACTTTGCAATAATAATGACTGTTACATTTCAGTAAAAATATTTAAAGGAATATCTGTTATAAAAAGCATGACCCCTTACACTCAGTTCTTAAAATATATGATACAATAAAATGCGCTTCTATCCTTAATGCAGGAATAAATCGAGGTTACGACATATCACTACGGATTATTATTTTTTTTATAAGAACAATTACCTTCTGCTACATTACTGGCTTATTTTAATTTTATTCGTAAAAGCATATATATATATAAGTATATTTTAAGCATTCTGATTATATTGTATTTATTCAACGGAGGCATAAATAAAAGGTGCATTATAGAATTAATGAACGTGAATGTAATAAATTTCGCTTTCAACAATAACAGAATGAAAATGCATATTACGTAAACCAAGAAAACGGGGTATGGAAAAACCATAACCAATTTTCGATTTCTCTAATTAGATATAATAGTTTAATATCTCAAATAGGTAGTATAATTATAGCATAATGAAGGACATTGCAGTACCTAATAACGTAGAAGGTTACCGTTTATAATCGAGTTCTTAAATTGCATACGCCTATAAAACTTGCTTACTTTCTTGGCATAAGATAAAATTAGTATTATTGTTTTTATTTTTTATTAGATATTCATTCATTTGAACTGTATTCAAATGAATTAAATAATATGACTTTTTACTATATGAACAATAAAATTTTACTATATGTAAAAATAAAATATATATAAATACGTTTAATAATTTATTATTCTAAAAGTAAATAAGAGGCTATAAAAAATGCATGACCTACTTCTATATAGTTATAAAAATTATTTACTGCAATTTGTATATGAAGCAATTTATAAAAAAGATTAGTTTTATTTTTATGATACGTGTACTATAAAATAAATTAATAAATTATTAATACAGTATTACTATATAAATTAGTTATTTCCAAATCTATAAAAATCAGTGTGAATTCTGGTTAAGATATTAAAATGTCTAAAATATGAATTATTATATTATACAAATTAAATTATAAATTATTTCGTATTTATAATCATCAATTTTATATTTGGCAAATTTTTTGTCTATACAAAAGTACATAAATGACATGTTTTTATCAGAATTTTGTTCACATTTAATTTAAGTAATTGTATGAAATAACTTGTAAATTGTTATAATTTACTAATTAATTTAGTCAATATTCTATTAAGTTTGAGTTCATTTCAATCAGATTGGCATCTGTTTGTAATCTGATCTTTACCTTATTACTATCTAATACTAAATAGTATCTCATTAAGCTATTATATCTATATATGAATATTATATAATTTCTTTGTATGTAAAATATATTCTATTAGTGAAACGTCTTTATTCCAAACATAATATAACATCTAATTATAAAAATTGGTGATACACATTTAGAAGTAGTAGCGTATTATTAATATAACGAATTATATTTATATTTTTTTCTGTGAATAATGTATAATTTATATTAATTTACTACTTCATATTTGCATGTTAATTAAGATTAGTCAAAGAACCAAATTAGTTAAGATCTGACCAATGTTCTTAAGAAGAACATTGATTGGCATAACATATTCTAATAAAGTTTTAAATGTTAAAAGCTTAATTGGAATAACTATGTTGAAAGATGATTTCTATTTATTAATGCATATATTATACTCTTAAATAGATATTTTAAAATCTTACTCGAATATGCACTGTTTATATTAATAATACTAATTTATTGAATATACAAAGTGTTGTTTAATATATATATACTTATATGGTCTAGTTAATCGGAGCTTAATGGGACTCACCACTTTAGGGTATCCTAACTATTGGACTGCGCATTTAAAAATGGTACGCCGACATTTGAGATGAGGACAGAAACGTCCCTGGCAGGATTGCGGTAGGGGGGACTTTAACCCCGAACCCCCTCTTTAAAAAATTTAAAAAAATTAACGTACGCGGTCGAGGGCCCTAGCATAATCGTATTAGATTGATCCCTCCCATTCGCTGGTGCTTATCAGAACATTTTGATATTTTGCCAAGCTATGAAAACTAATTATCCACAATTTGTCGTATATATACATTCTGAAAAAATTTTGTTTAAATTTTATTATACCGTATATCAATGTCAGGACAAATGCGTTCATTTTAAAATTATTATAATACAGCATATTAATTATATACGTGGTAAATCACTATGCAATCATATAAAGATGCACCAGAGTTTTCTCAGTATATAGATATATAAAATACATATAGGTATATAATTGACATGCGTTATATAAAAAAATTGTCCATAACAATTAATGTGTAATCTAGTTTCAAATATATATTAATTTTATGTATAATAAAAATCGTGAGAAATTGTTTAAAACACTGTAGTTATTATGAAGATTAAAAGCAAGAAGATAAATAGATAATAAATAAATTCATTTCTTCCATTCTTTCAAAAACCTTACGATATATATATATTCATGTATAACATACGTAAAAAGATTCATATAAAATATGTTCATACTAAGCATCAAGTTATAAAATATTTCAAACATATCATTAAAATGTAATAATTATTCATGTCTTATAATATATTTTTAAAACTTATCTTACGATCATTGGTACTACGTATACGAACTGATTTTTAACTTTGCAGACAAAATAATGAAATTGTTGCATCAAATCGTTATGTCATTTTAAAGTCATATAAAGAGAGATGATTTACTTGAGTGAAATATTTATAGTAACTTTTTTCAACAAATGCAAAAAAATTGAATGAATTTTTCTTGATAAACACCACATCGAGATAACATTTTGTACCCTGGATGTTAACGATGTCTATTTCGATAGTGATAGCAGTATGCACGCCTGCTTCTTCCTAGCAATTCGCTTTCCAATAACTCTACCATATTATGACGGTATACATATAGAAAGAACCAGGAAAATGTTATCTTATCGTAAATTAAGCACAAACTTGCATGATGATATTATAGGACTGTATCATATAAGTGCTATATTTAATAAAACTCGATGAATTATATTTATTAGTACGGCTGAATAATATTTATATTATATCTATAACTTTTAGCAATATTGTGTAGTTTATAACAAATATAGAAGAAAAAATTTAAATTATATTTTTTATTTTTAATGTTAATGTGAATAATCAATGAGGCCTTTGAGGACAGAGGGCTATCTTATTGCCTATTTATACAATGTTAAATATTTTACGAATGGTGGTTTTGAGTGGTTTTGAAATCGCTGCGGATATATAATGAGGCTTTTGAGGACAGACCCGCAAAAGACGGTGCTGGGGGCCCTCTAGAACCTCATGTTTTGGGTTTGGTTGGATTTTAGCGGAATTAAAGTGTGGGGGGCATAGTCCCCCCGCATCTTCTTGTGATGTGCTCTGTCATATTTTCTCCGCGAAAACAATTTTATACAGGCGTAAACAGGCACCTAAATGGGGTTTGTCCTCAAAGGTGGCGGAGGGCATATCTATTCTCTATATGGTCTTCAGTAAGAATGAGGTTTTGCTCTATTTGGCCGCCTAGTTATATGTATGAGCAAAGTTTTTTCGCAAAAATTGTGCAGAAGTCAATAGGAATGTGGGGGATTCGCCCTCCACCGTCTCCCCCTTCAAAAATATATAACCAAACCACAAATTTGATGTCTTAGAGAATCCCAGTAACATTTATTCGTTAAAATTTAGTTGAATATATATTTATCCAATTTAAAATAATGTTTACTAGCGTCATCGGAACACGTTTCTGAAAGTTGATCTTTCGAAATGCAACTATCAGCAACTTCTGCATTTGCGGACTGTCCCTAAATACTAGAACGGGCTTGAATTTAAAAATATACGTAAATGGGAAACAAAATGTCTTACTGTTCATATCTGTAGCGTTAGATATATGTATATATTGTATCCAATCGAGTTTTTAAACTTAAATTTCATTACTCAACATTTAGTTCCGTACATATAGAACACAAGTTAAACGCTATATTAAATTTTCAAAGTTTTATATGAAACTTTGGTATAAAACCAATCATTGAATCTATATATAATTATTGCGATATTATTATATCTAGTCGAAACTTCAAGTTTTTATAACGCGCGTGGTTCAAATAAATAAAATAAACTTCCATTTCTTACTGATAACGCGTTTTATGAGTTTTAGTCACACAGATACTACCCATGTAAATATCTCAGTATAGAGTTTGTAAGTTAACAATCAATTCGACATTGGTGCTTAGTCAACAGACGACCGTCGATGAACGATACTGAAACGACGTTAAAAGAATCGTATTGCCAATACTGGGCCAATGCTGTTACACGGAAAAAGTTTCCATTAAAAATTACTGTGCCAAAACTACAATTGTGCACGATGTTTGTCAATTATTTACACAGAAAAATTATGCATAAAAATCGTAAACTAATACTTAGTTTTCGTTATACATTTTACTGTGTTATAGCTTGAAATTCAAATTTCAAAAATTTCAAAATTCAAAAAAATTGAATTTCAAAAATGTTTCTTTATTATTATCTAGTCTAGTGAAACTTTTTTAAATATAATATATTGATTGAATTTAATTTAATATATGTAATATATTCGATTCTAATTAATTAATCGTTTATAGAATGATTTATTAATGAAATCGAACATTATAATGACGAAGTTCAAACGCTACGAAAAATAACAAGAAGACTTAGGTCAAATGAAATCTATCAAAAAGAATGGTAAGAACAAAAGATGAAGTGGAAAAATCATTACCTCTAGAAAAGAAGCTATATTGAAACTATAGTAATCATATTTTAAGAGAGAAATTGTTTGTAGCTTTCGTGTATCTTTTAGCAAAAGCATTAATTTCTATAATAATTATATTATTCAAGTCTTTCATTAAAAGTTATATTACTAATTTATTCAATATGATAAAACAAAAGACAAAACTATTGCTTAATTTTTACAGCATAAATATTTATATACATATATGTATATTACTGCAAAAATAATGCATTACTGTATATATAAAAATGTTTGATTAACATACACTTATAAAACATTATATTAACATAGATAGCCAATATATATATATATATATTGAAGTATTATTCATCATATGCAAAAATATATACACATGTACATATTATATAAAAGTTAATTTAAAAAAAATAATTCCCTGGAATTGTATTATTAATATTTATTTATTTATGTGCATGAAGTTTCAAAAGTTGAATATCAACGAATTTAATGAATTCAGTTAATCAAAACCTGTTTAATCATATATTGAATTTTCCTTTGATAACAATAATGTCTAATTACGTAATTCTAATTTATTCTAATACTAATTTGAAATTTTTCCTTGTAAACAATTATTATTAATTATCTAAATATGATTCGTTGATAATCAACGTTTGAAACTTCATATTTATTTGATGAAATATTACATTTTTTATATTGCTATTCTATATTACTATATTTTTACAATAATACATAAGATATTAGGTACAGCATTAAAGTTTTAATACTAATTTTAATAACTGTATTATCAATATCATTAAAGTCGCTGTATAATGCTATATATGCAATAAATTATAATTATTTAATTTATTCTAAAAATATCTTTGTCTTAATTTTACTATATTAATATCATTTATTTCAAATAAATAATACGAACAGAGTACTTAATTTATTAATATTATATTTAAAATCAAAATTCTAGAACTATTTAATAAATAATAATTGATAGTAATCTACTATAATCTAGTAATTAGATTAGGTCAAGAAATAATAACCGAATTTATACACGAATCCGCAGTCGAAACAGGAAAAGAAGAACAACACAAATTCGATACCAGGTGAGAATACTTGGTAAAAGAGAAAGAATTATTATGACAGACGAATTTCATTTGAAAAATTATATTATCGAAGTTTTCAAATTCTTTATCCATATCCATTAATATCATTATATAAGATGAGTGTCAGAATAAAGTTTAATTGAAAAAATTTAAGTATTTTTGCATGTATATAAATGGAAGAAAAGTAAAAATCCTAATAAATTAAATATATAAATATGATTATCAATATCAAAAATTGCTTAAAGAATTAAAATATGATTGTATGATAAGTGTCATTAAATATTGTTTGACATAATATGTTTACAATATTTATAATAATGTATTATATATTTTATAGGATATATCAACAAATAAATATTATATAAGATAAATATTACTAAAAAATAATTTTTGTTACAATTGAAAATTATATTTCTCTAATTTTTAACCTTTAGAATATTAATAATATACATGAATAGTATTTTTGAAGTCCATTCCCTAGTAAACATAAAAATATATTTGCAATATACTATCAATATATTGCAAATATATTTGCAATATGTTTTTATGTAGATAAATAC
>JABFQC010005696.1:0-11405 GCA_022817085.1 Psilanteris sp. ZL-2020 | reverse complement strand
ATATTTGTGTGCTATTAAATGGTGTGCGACTTTTTTAACTTCAATGTATTTACTTGTATATATGTTTTTAAATTTAATTTAAATAATATTGTACATTGATATTATTAAATTTCTATTTTATAATCTTACTCTTATTCATACTTTATAACCTTAGATTAAGTTTCTGTTTTATCATTTTCAATAAAATGATTCAAAATATAATCCTGTGTACTTGTATACCTTGGCCTATTTTTATTCCTCCTTTCCATGGTTATTAATGTTCATATAATGTCACCGGTATGTCTTAATGCATGGAATATTATAATAAAAACTAACATTGATATATACATTTCTAACTGTATTAATAGAGCTTTCAACTGCGCTTATAGTTGCTTAAATGTTCTCAATGCTTTTATACAACATCAAAAAGTTTGTAAATCTAATATCAAATGTTTCTTTATCGTGGAAATTTATAATTAATTCATAATCATAAATATAATTATTTAGAGCTGATATTATTTTTTGTTAATTATGATAGATTTTAGACATGTTTGCAAATTGTGATTATATAAATAGTTTTTAACCTCACAATAATTTTACTCTATAGATTTTAATTGTATGATCGAAATCGAACTTAATGTATAAAGAAACTTGTAATTTACATTTTGATCCATTGTATCAGTCTCAAATAGAAGCTTTTACACATTAATAAATATATAATACTAAGATACGAATACCGTGTATAACGAATTTTGATTCAATAACAGTTCTGGGTCCAGAAGTTTAACCATACACTATAGTATATACAATTGTTTGAATACATTATAATTCTGAGATAATAATTGCTTGATAAAAATAGTAAAGTAAACCAAAACATTCAGCGACACATGAAGAATCCATATTTACTATAACATTAAATTAAATTGAAAAAATGAAAATTGCATTTCAATGAATCAAGAAATTATAGTATATTGAGTGCTATTAAGTTTTGAATATTCTGTGTGAGTAATTTCTGTGTGTAGTAATTTTAATAATAAAATTTGCGAGGATTTGATAATAGTGAAATTAATATAGAATTTATTATTACTATTATTATTTTTATTAATAGAATATTATTTCAATATTTGATATACATAGTTTTTTATTTTTTTTTTAATCATACAATTTAACTATAACATATAGTAACATTAAACTATATTAAACAAGTAAATAGTAAAAGTAAAACTTTTGGATTTTCTTCATTTATATTTTATAAGAAAACTTTGTTAAGTATAGTTTACCTAAAGTCAATTTTTGGTAGAAAAGAAGTACTGTTAGTAGTTTCTAGGCTGAATTGATGTATGTTTAAAAGTAGTTTACAATATTATACATTTTACTAATTACTTTGTTACTCCGTATGTAACTTCATTGTTAATTAAATAAATAAAATACACATACATTCAATTTTATTCGGTTAAAATGTTAAATATCGATTCATTTTTTGTATATCAATAATTAACTACATTTTATTAAAAATTTACTAGTTTGTGTATTTATATATTTTAAGTGTATATCTTAAGACAAGACATTTACATTAGATCTTAGTGAGACACCATATAAGACTATAATAATATTAATAATAATAGTGAGGGGGGATCAAAGATCCTCTAAGGAACCTGGGCTGGTCGCCCTTTATTCACCCCTTTAATTAACCATAATCAGACTATAATAATAATATATAATATAAGACTAATTTAATAACAAAATATATTTTGTACTATTGAAAAATAAAATTATTTATGAATATTTATTTAAGTGTGGTAAAGAAGATATATATATATATATATATATATATATTTAAAGTCAATAATTAAATATTAATATTTATAACAGGAAACATTCTCCTATTATTAAAGAATGTAAGATAGATACGTGCATAAAGTTCCAAACTTCTGATCTCTGAGGAATTATACGTTTTGTTTCTGACGATTTAAGCACGTTTAATTTTATTTTAAGTACAATAACTTTTTAATAATTTAATAATAATTTTCATATTTGAAATGCAATTGAAAAATTTTCATTTTGGAAAAATGCAATTTTATTTATCTATAAATACAATTCACTGACATACAATAATACTTGAAACTTCAAGCATAATTCAAAAGTAATATAATATGTTCTTTAATAATTTTGTATCACCACGCATACTATAATTCCATTACGTCAAAATTAATTTTTTGGTACAAACCTCAATACTGTTACAAAATAAAAGTAATTACCAATACACCATACACGTATACCATCACGTATACCATCACGTATACCAGTGTACATTAAGAAAACTAAGTGTCACTTAATATCAAAGGTAAAACAATTAATTATATTGCAATAAATTGCAGTTAAAATTACAATTGAAACTATATACTGTCAAACTAAATATGAATTAAATTGTGAGTAGTTCCACATAATATATTACATATGCTAGATCTCATTGCTCCAAATTAATACAAGAAATAATAAATTATAGCAATCAAATGATATAAACATAAATTAACAAATTCATTTCTTTATCTACATGATACTGACTGTCATCAAGTCTTATATTAATAGGTTACCAACATAATAAAAACAATAGAAATAAAAATATAAACCTACATATATCACATACCAAAAAGTATACATCAAATTGTAAATACAAACAAAAAACTATATATAAAATTTAAAATTTAAAAAAAAATACTTCAAGTGGTTCCTATTACAGTTTGCCATTCAAACGGTAATAGTTACCACTTAAATTCTCCAGTTTACACGGAGACAAATCTTACAGTAAATATTATAAATAATTCACTTGACAAAATGTTACAAATCAACCACAACCCACCATAAAAGCCCGGCATTTCGCCACAACACCCCCCCCCCCTCTCCCGTTACCCCATTTTACCTGCCCATATACACAAGACTCTAATTCAAACGGAATGTTTCTCGTTGCAGTTGGCCAAGTGCGATGCCGTTCACGCGCAGCAAATCCCCGTCTAATCGAACGCACGATTTGCTCGAGTGCCGCGCGTGTTTTGAACGAAGCTCAGCTGGAGGCAGATTAGCGATCAATAAATCCCGCTGGGATAGTTTATTTAGACCTCGACCGGATACTCCGAGAAAAGTGATCGAGCTGGTTGGCTGCGAGGACGTCATCCTCCCGGCCGCCCTCCAACCGCCGCCCCCCGCCCCCTCCCCCCGTGCCTTCGCAATTTGGACCCGGAGCCGAATTCACAGCGCAGGAGGCCAACAGCCGAGACGCGAGAAGTCGTCGCCGCGGACGCAGCTTCCGCGCTTCTCGTATTATATATATACATATATATATATATATATATATATATTTAAATATAATTTATTGGCGTTTCGTCGGCGCACTTGGTGCCAGTATTTGAGTCAATGTACGATTAACTTTTGATCTGTGATGTAACCTTTATTAAGCCGCACTTGCGACCGACCGCAAGAAACGATCCGATTCGACGCAGCGTCACCGAGTCTTGCGCGTACGTCTTTGTCTTGTACGTGTGTTACGCGTATATATATATATTTGTATATACATAAAGCGTGGCACGACGCTTGGTAACGCCGCTGGGATGGTTTCTTTGCGTCGAAGGGGGTCGCGTTCCGGTGCAACATTGTACGCATGCGCGCCGTTTTGTTCTTCCTTTTTTCTCCCTCTTCTCTTTCTCTGTCTCCGTCTCTCTTTCTCTTTCCCTTGTAAATAGCGCAGGTTAGCGTAACGTCGTCCTTCGTGTGACTCCAAACCCATCCACGTCGCGTCATCGATTCGTCATCGACCCCGTCGATCCATATTTATTAATTGTATTTATGAGCCGAGCCGTTTTGCCGCGCGCGTCGGCCCGTCGGCGCGACCGTGCAATATTCGCGAGCGAATTGCGGCACCGAAAAGACTAACCGGCAAAGCGTGCCACACGAATGCTACGGTTTACCGCCAGACCGGTAATGGTTACAACTTGAGTGGCAACGATTGCCACTCGGTTTTGTCAGTGTGGCGTCAAAATGCACTTTCACAGCGACTCGCTTTGTCTCTCTCTCTCTTTGTTTTCCTTTTTTAATTTCTCGGCCTTTCTCCAGGCACATTTTGTTAGTTTAAAAATCAAGGTTTTTAATCGATTGACATCTTTTAAAAGCGGAGGTCATTTTTTTACACTTTCTTTATTTTCCTTCATTTTCTCTCCTCCCCCCCCCCCAATTTAAGATTTGCCGTTTCGAAATCCTTACCCGTGATAATGGTGCGATCTTGTCAACGCGTGAGATTGGACGAACCAATCGATGTTTGTTTCCACTCGATCTAGGCGCGTTCGATCAGTTGGCGCCCGCCAACCACCAGTTTCGAATTTTGCGTGGAATCGATGCGCCGCTAAACGCGCGCACTTTCGTTCACCCCGCAATCTTGCAACCGTTAAACTATGCGAACTCTGAACCCGGTTTGATTTTGAACTCTGTAACTATTTCAAGGATTTTGTAAGAAAGTACGCCGTGTCGCGGTCGTGCTTTAACGCTTCGTATTTATACCCGATTGCGTTACTTTTAAACCTCCAACAATTGTCACCACAAATAATGATAATTTTTGAATTTCGGATACGCGATAATGAAGATTCGGAAGCTAAAATCAAACATCGAATGTATTCCTTCAGTAATTTCCCTAGTAGAAGTTTGTTTAGTATCTCGTGAGTTACTAGAAGATGTGTATATAAAATTTCTAGTAACTCGCGAGTTATTTGAGAAATGGAGTGTATTTTATTGTCTTATTTCGATTGTATTTATAACTATATATATTCGTGTATATATACGTTGTGTGCTTACGTACGGCAGTTTTCGTATTAGTCAATTTTTGAACGTAGCATTTAAAAAAATGATACCGGATTTGAATTGATACGAGCACAACGAACGGGGTGCGCACGCGCGTACGCGTGTTTAAATATCAGTTATTTTCAGTCGCGCGTATGAGCGGAGCCAGTGGAAGTCATTAACGATCGAGCACTCGTTTGATTGTAAGCAAATTATTATTAGTCGTGTGATTGCGAAACATTCGATCCACGTGGAAAATGTTTTCGGGTTGATCTTGTCGTCATCCTTCAGTGTATATATATATAAATGATATTCTTTGTTCTTAGGTACAAGTACGTAATTAAACCGTAAGGGTGCGCGCGCGCGATAACGAATAGAAGGGAAGGCAAAGCGTTTAGTTGTAAATGTTAAATTTTGTATGTAAATTGTACGCGTGCGCGGTGTCTATTGTGATGAGACTTTCTTTTGGCACGAATGTAAGTATTATTGGACGCTTCGTTGGTTAAGAATTGTTGTATCTGTAATTTATTTATGTATCCAGTAAATTTAGACTTCCGTCTTTAATCATACTGTAACAAATTGAGTCTGATATTGTTAATACTTGCCGTTAATATTCAAAATATACTCTTTATCAGTTCGAAAGTGTAGTTTTATTTGTAAAATGGAACCTGGGAATTTTTTTATTAATAAGGCATGTGTGTTGTTGTAAGAAAGTTCTGATACACCGAGAACATGGATCGTAAAAATTAGTGTATAAGTAGTGACAGTGGGATATGATGGAAAATACTATAAGAATTACTATAAAACTTTAAAAATTACATGGAGAAAAAAAAGTATTAAAAATTACTTTTCATTTAATTTCTCAAAACTTGTTCCTTTCTTTTGTTAATTTATGAATTATTTTCTTTAGTATTTGTATGACCACGAGGAACTAATAATACGCATTATTTTGTTTTGATTTATATAGTACAATTGTTCATTTAATTTAATACATAAAAATTACTCATGTAAATAGCAAATGTGTGACAATGATGTTCAATATTGAAATAATAAATAAAATATCTGAAATTTTTATAAAAATACAAGTAATTTTTACTAATTTTATATGTATTTTATACTATACTATCACATATTTGATAATTTATGAGTAATTTCTAATATATTTTTTTTCCGTGTACTGTATTATATATTAAAATTCTTCGTGATTTTGATAATTTATTATGCGGGTTGATCATTTTACTAAGTTGAATAGTAATTTTTGTAGTATTTTCTAGTATATTACAGTGTTACTATTTGCACGTAGAAAAAAGTTACATTATTAAAATACCATACTGGTGTCTTTATAAGGATATCATAATTACTATACTTTATAGAAATTTGTTTTATAAAATATAGCTAATTTGTCTAGAAGATGTTGTATGGTACACGGAAAAAAATGTTATATTGAATATGACTATACATTATGGTATTTCAGGGATTTGGAACCAAATATTTCTAAAATTATTATCATCTTCTATACAATACAATATCTTCTAGACAAATTAGCTATATTTTATAAGACAAATTTCTATAAAGTATAGTTATTTCAATAATACTAATCATAATATCCTTATTAATTATTTATTTTGTAAATTGTTTTTTATCTAGTATATTAAGTTAAATGTTCGTATATATTAATTCCTGTGTATGTACATTTTTCTATTTTTAATTATGATGTTATTATTCTTTTTCATTTATATTTATATCAATAATATTATTTTTATTTTTCACTTATATTTATATGTACAAAATCTTATACGGACAACAGTATAGTTGTGATTTATTTATTTTATATTATCATTTATGTAAAGATAAGCCAAGGGTTTTAAATAAATATCTATCTATCTATAAAGCTATAAGTATGGTATTTTCTAATGTAACTTTTATCTATGTGTATAGAAGATATATAATAATAATTGAAATATTGTCCATATCCCTGAAATACCATAATGCTAGTAATTTTTAATATAACATTTTTAGAATAAGAAGAATAGAATAAGAATAATTATTGGTAATCTTTTTTAGGAAAAAGTTGGAATTTTGGTTTGGAAAATCAAATTTGAACCAAAGACTGAAGCTTATGTAATAACAGAATGTGTGTAAATTATATCAGGAAAAGTTGCATTTTAAAAGAAATGAACAACATGAGTACTGTTGTATTCTTTTATTTATTTGTATAATGTATGCACGTTTATATAAGTAAACTTCATAATACAAGCGGAACATGTACATTTTTATTAGCGTTTCGTACGATGATCAATTCTTGTCTATGTTAAAGTCGATTACAACTGCGCAAAAAATGTCTATTAAATATATAGGATATACTGTTATGTTAATTTTTTTAAGGAAAGGGTATTCAAGATGCGTGATTATGATTTAAATAAAAAAAAATTAAAATGTACAATTATCCATCAAAGTATATATATATACACCGCACCCAATGTTGATTGACTCTCGCGATTATATTACAACGCCGTTTAAAGCATATTATGTTAGATTATACATGGGTCACATTATCTGACACGAATGAACGATTCTTCGACAAAGATGTCCGATAGAAATTGCGTTTGGTACGCGAAATGTTAAGAATTTAAAATCGATTAATTTTGCAATTTATAAAATTGATTAAAATAAAGGAAAATATATTCGAGATGACAAGAGAATATAGAATAATAAAGTTATCAATAATATATTAAATTATACATTTAATGTAAGATTAATTAGTTTTATTTATGAATTAACTGTCGATCGGTTTTCATTTTTTCTTTTTTTAATTTTGGAATACAACTTTTGAACCGAATTTTGAAATGTCCCTCTGCGACATTCGTCTAGGAAACGAGTACCAAACCCATACAAAAAGTTGTCAAAAAAGTCCCATAAAAATACATTATCTATTCATGGGGAAATTTCAAAGGTTATTATTTGTACCCCCCTGAAATATAGGTCGATATGTTTGCGACTCGCATTTATAATAGACGATACGTCGTGCAACCGTAGCAAAAAGTCTCTTCAATTTCCATAAGAATCGCACAGCGGTGCGATTAGATTTTCATTAGATTTTTTTTAACATTCAAATATAAACTCAATTCAATGTTCATTATTCTCTCAGAAATGTTTCGCGCTGTTTAATCAATTGCATCTTGTCGTCTCGAAGGTAAAAAATACACGGAGAAAACGGATTGAACAATTTATGCTATATATCACGTATTAAAAGTAGGATGTACTTGAAAATATTATACAAATGAATGGATTTATTTTAGGCATTTTTATTAATTTTCAAGTATACCCCACCTTTACTATTTATATAATATTTATTGTTTTAAAGCAATATTATAAATATGATTTTTGAAATTGTATCTGAATTATAAATAAAAAATAAAATATAGCTAAGAGGAATATAATATTTATAATATTTACAAATAAACTACTTTATAGTTTTTACATATTATAAATATAGTACTTCTAAATAAATTATAATACTTATGCAATTCAAGCACAACGAAAAATAATCTAGAAAAAAGGTTTAACCTGCATAATAATTTGTTAAAATCATGAAGATTTTTAATATATGATGTAGTAATATTTATGGTTTTATAGGAATTCTTATAGGACATTGAGAGAACAAGGTTGCAGAACTAGCAATCTGCATGTCACAATCCAGATTGTTATAGAAATATTGTTTTATCTTTATGCTTTTAAAATGTATTTTCTTTATATTTAATATATACAATAGTGGATATCTTTGTAAATAATGTATATTAAACAACTTTGGTTTGGAATATTTAATTAATTCGCTAAAAACAATTAATGAAGGTTTAATGATATTTAAATGATAAGTCAGATTTTGTTTAATATAAACATTATGTTATACTTTAAATATCTTATATTTATTACAAATATTGCATTAGTACACTGAGAAAAATAAGGCATGAAAAATTACTGTTTATAATACTAATTTGCGGCTATATGATACAAATCGTCAAAGTTTAATGTTTTTAATAGAAAAAAATCAAGTTATTTACATAGATAATTACTGAATTATAGTAATATATTACTGTTAAAAACAGTAAATGTTGACGATTTGTATCATATGGCCCCAAATTAGTATTATAAACAGTAATTTTTCATGTTTTATTTTTCTCAGTGTATATTTTTATTTAATATTTATTTAATTTTTATTTAATACTCAATTTTCTATAATCTGAGATTATTCTATTCAAATATCTGCGATTGCAGATTTAACAATATAGATTTCTATTTTAGCAATATAGTTTTCTCAGTGTATTTTCAAGCGTATTCCACTGTTATTATTCATACATTAATTTGGTCAGTGTATTAAAAATAATGTATTAATATTTATCTTTGATTATTTTTATTTTGTACACATACAGTAATTTCCATTCTTTGTTCACCATACTGATATTAAAAGGAACAACTTTACACTAAAAAAACACATTATCTTACATACTGAGAAAAATTATATATGAAAATTTACTATTTATAATACGAGCTTGGACTTTTAAGCAGAAAACCGTGGAATTTACTATGTTTAGCAGTAATATTTTCAGATAAAGCAGTAAATTTCTACGTAAAAAACGTAAATTTTTCTGCTAAAAAGACCAAATTTTATGGTTTGTCGATTAAAAGTCCAAGATCGTATTATAAATAGTAATTTTTCATGTTTGATTTTTCCCAGTGCATATTTTACCAAACCAGATAATAAACTCAGGATAAATATATACAAAATTCAAAATAAATACTGAACGACACCGTTGTTTTTGCAAATTTACATTTTCGTACACGTTTGCTGCTATTACAGTGCGGTTTGTAAAATTAAATATTATTTCTTCAGTGTACTTAACGAAAACCGCTCATCCCGCATTAGCCAAATGGTCTCTCGTTCTCCAGGAGCCGCCCCGCGACCAACGGCCGGCAAGACCGGAAGCGGCGCGCGCGCGAAAGAGTCGACCGATTTTGGGAGCGGGAATAAAAGAAACACAAACAATGTTTGTCGTCGGGCGCGGCCGGCACAATGGCCGAGGTGACTTTCCACGGCGTGAAAAGTGCGATTTGAAGGCGACGCGTTAATGTCTGTGAAAATGGTTGAAAAGACGCCGAAAGCGAGCGGGGAATAAAGGCCGGCCGAAAAGACGAAAAGGGAGAGACAAACGCGGAACCCGGGGCCGCGATGATCCTACGGTTAAGGAACAGGCAACAGAAGCAGCGGGGCTCCTCGGGCTGGAAAGTGTAAAAAGGTCCCGCGCCCATACAATTGGCTCCGAAACGGAGGGTAGTTGTAGCGAAGCGCGGCGCGCGGAAAAAGGAGGGAAGAAGAAAAAAAAAATCGGGAAAGGGTAAAAATAAAGGGTGGTCACCTTAGCCTTACGCAACGCGCGGGAACATAAAGAATCGATACGCGTACGGTCGGGGTTTAGGCTTGCGATTGAATTGAACGCGGCGCGGCCGTTTGACGAGCAGCCGACATTGACGCCTTTGACGGCTGGCTTCGAATGTCGCACCCGAGCGGCAACCCGAACCGCGGCGCCGCTTTGTTCACCGTGTGAACGCGCGATCGCGCTCAATGCCGACGCGATTTTGCGTGCCAAAGTCGATCGTCGAACCGCGGCTCGCGGAAAGTGGCGGCCGAGTCGCGCGGAAATTACGCGTGCGGCTTTTGCGCGGTGCGGGATTTGAGGGGACGTTCGGGGATCGGTGCGTTATGTCATTGAATTGGTTTCACTTTCATCGCTACGAGGAATAAATGTTTCGTTGTAAACATAAACATGTATTTGCAATATGGTCAAATATATTGATATTATATTTTTGAACAGTGCACGCGCAGAAATATTTTGTAGATACAAACGAAACAAAACCGTTTTGTTGTTATTTAACTCGACAAATCGTTTTGTTAGATCAGCATAATGTAAATCAAAGGTCATTTTGTCATATTGTTGATGTTTTTTATTTGAACCAACACGCTCATTTTGTAAAAGCATATTAAACGTTTTTGTAAAAGTGTAAATATTTACAAATTATTTTATTGAACTTGCATACTTCACTGAGAAATTGACAAAGTACGCTTAACAAAATCATTTCTTTAATTCAAGTATATCATTTTTGTGCGTGTGTAATGTGTGGCAATGATTGTATAAGAAAGCAAATATATTTATAATTTATTTATAATATATTTTTCTATGTACAAATGTATTGTAAATATACTATTATTTTTTACTACACGCACAGAACATTTTGTTGATTCAACCAAAATTTTGTTAAATTTACAAAATATTTGGTACATTCAACCAAATTTTAGTTAAATGAACACTTTTGTTGAATCAACAAAACTTTTCAGTGTACACTGAAAAAAAGGTTTAATAACTGTTATGAAATATATTTTTGAATAGGCGCAACCACATATTCGATAATATTTATCACTTTTTGTATAATATGTAAATGGAAATAATAATTGTTATTACATATAAATTATATTTATCATATTTATTAATAGCTTATTACACGCGACATAAAAATCAAACTCCAAGCAATAAATATTATCATATATG
>JABFQC010005695.1:0-11405 GCA_022817085.1 Psilanteris sp. ZL-2020 | reverse complement strand
CCCATTAACAGAGAATCGCCTAAATCATTTACTCAAAATAAATATGTTATTTAATAATTTGGTAATAGAAATCACTAACTCCGTTACGTCAGGCTTGGAGCAAGAATTCAATTTTCGAAATAACTAGTACTATTTAAAATATGTTGCTTTATTGCAGAAAGTTACTAAATTTGATTTAAATTTCATTAAATTTTCAACTCATAAACAGATATTAAAATTGTTAAATTATGAATTTCTTTTAATTCACTTTTGATCTAGTACTATTTAAGATAACAATTTAATACATATTTGAGAGATCTTTCTATTACTGCAATTAATATTACATTGCTGTTTGGAGTTACTAAATATTACATTATTTTGATTGAATTTTGCAAAACAAATGGATATTATAAAATTTGATAATTATGAATGTGAATGAATTTTCTATATTGAAATAGTACTATTTAAAAGCATTTTCGAGAATAAGTAAGTTTAAAAGCAATAAGTCGAGTATATTAATTGAAATTTTAAATTTATTATAGAAAACATTTCTTATAGAAATGTGGGCATATATATAATATAGAGTTTTAGTAAAAATACATATTTAAAAATACATCTAAAATTAAATTCTGAACTTAGTTTTAAAACTTATATAACATAATATGTTTGTATTATTTTAATTAATAATTAATAAGATTTCATCAACACATTACCATATTATCTTATATTATTGCTATATTATTATAGGTTTTCAAAATTTTGTTTTATATCTAATATATATTTTAAGGATACTATAAAAATAAATAATATAATTACAATTTGACATTTGTAACACTATTCCTTCTAGTTTTCTAGTGATGTATATATACATAACAACAACTTTACTTAAATTTTGCATAATTTGTGTAACGGTACGTTACAAAACACTTTACAAGTACATTAGGTCACTTAACGCACGAAATATTAAGTCCGAACGCGAGCGAAATTAAAACGATACCGAAAACTCACGAAATATTCTAAGTTCAAATGACAGGTCGCGATAAAAGATATAAGTATAAACGTAAACAAAGCGAAAAGTCCGAATTAAATCGTGAAATAATCGAGGCACGAAAGTATCTAAGTTCGAATGTAAACAAAGGGAATAAATCGAACTTAGATTTATTTTCGTGAAATAAAAGCATGAAAATAAATGCAAATATTAGAACCTTTATTAAACATTGATAAAATTGAATTTTATCAGTGAAATTAAAATAAATAAATAAATTACCGTGAACAGAATTGTTAATTAAATGAATAATTAACACTTCTGTCAAACGAAATGTCAATAATAAAACTAACCTGACCTGTCAAATTTGCGGCGTGGCTACGCAAATTTGTACATGAATGGCCCAATGAAAAAAGCATTCGAGAATTCGATCTCGGACAGTGATACACTGTCTGCGACTACTTACAGGGCGACCCTGTAGTAGAGCTATACAGGATAGCTTGTCGTGAACCAACTGGGTCGACCCCGGGCACGACGTATCGCAGCACAAGGTAACCACTGGGCGAGAACCGGCAACGGTAAAACGTCTGATAGACAGACGGGAACTAACCGTTCGTGAGCGGGCGACCCGATCACGAACTTCGAACGAAGTTGCACCGGGTGTTGTTGTCACAAAAACACTTTTGTCGACGGTACTGTTAAAGCAGGCGACCTGCTTAGCAATACTTGATCGAACACAAGTAGGCACAACACAACAACGACCGTAGATCATTCACGAAACGTTCAAGCGACTTGAACGTTTACGTGACACGCGGTCGAAACTAGCCGGTCAGCACAATCACGATAGGCGTGAGCTGTCAAACGCGCTCAGTTGTTTTCGGGCGACCCGATTACAGCAGACGATACCGATACGTGAGCGTATATCGGCATCCTTCTCCCTCCAACGGCCGAGCGACTCGACCGATAGCCTCACTTCCACTTATTTGGCAACCAAATAAGTCTCAGCACCGGTGACCGGAGCTATCACCACTAGGGTGACCTGGGTGTGCAATTCCTCATGTGCACGCGCGAGACATCACTTAATACTACGAAAATATAATGTAAAATAGCATCGCGTAACGTCAATAAATTCACGGACTTAGAAAATTAAATTCATAAATAGAACATTATACTTGTAAAATCTAACGCTTATATGTTTTCAATATTACTAAGAAAAATTATTACCTTTCTGTTCTAGGTCGAAAATCAAGCCAATAAGGCACACATTATTACATGTTAATTATATAAAATATATTAATGAAGTAAATAAAATTAAATATTTGGAAATCATTACTGATAATAAATTAAAATTCGACAGTCATATAAGATATATTGTACGGAAAACTGGTATGAAAATAAATTATTTTAATAGATTGGGATATTATATCTATGATATAATATGGGATAATAATCTATGGTACACGAAACGCCCTACACTGATGAGCATATATGACCTGAATTGATGCCCCGCCAGACTAACAATTATTTTAAAAGGGAAAATATTTCCGAATATGTCTCGAAGGAATATGCCTACTGATTATCATGTGACCGTAAGCGATTCACGTCCAAAAGAATCTAGCCAAAGATTAAGACAACCCTAACCTATTCCGGCATACGACGGGATATAGATGATCTAAGGTATGAGAAGAGACTCATTTCACTAATTTCTCGTCTCACTAGACATGAGAGTGAATAAGCCCAAAACCAGTCCAAATTGAACCGTCAATCTTGAAATAATACTGCGGCGAAAACGCAGACGCCAACGCGAGGAACGATAACGGCGGTAACTTTTCATCCCGGATGTTGGAACTGCGGTGCATCCAGCAATGGTTTCATTTGTACTTCAAAAATACCACGTACTTTCTGCGGAGAATTTCGTGTACAAACGAAACAACAAACTGGGCAACTTTGCCCAGGGTGTGCTAAAATCCAGTATGTAAAATCCAATCGGAAAATCAATTTGTAAGCACGTTATTGAGTCCCGGTTGTGTTGGAAGTGATACACAAGGAGGCAGACAAGTTGCTCCGGCATGAAATTATAGAATCTTCTTATAGTAATAGTATAGTATAGTAAATGGTAAAGAACAAATTACACGTAGCTCAATTACAACCCTACAGTCCCTTTAAATAATGATATACAGGTCAGCGTGCTCACTCACGTGAGATCGTGGAGGTTATTCTCGACCGCGACGTACGTCGTGCGCAGCCATATCCGACTTGCAGTACTTGCTATTCACGAAATATCCTTGAAGTTGTGGATGGCGTTAATATCTAATTGGCCTACCCGCTAGGCTAAACCGGTTATGTTTGGTATTCAAGCAGACTCGCGGGTTAGTCTAGCCAAACCCAACCGACATCGTCGAGGTCCTGCAGCGAGGGCACGGAATCATCGCTTCAGAGACTACCGCCTACTTTCCAGTGTATACCAGACTTTTCGCGGAGAAGCCTCACTTCGGAAAAGATGAGGTTTCGGATATTCATGTAAATAAGTGTTTGCTTATTACTTCTGCCTTTGTGTTTAACTTCTACTTCTAATTATTTCCTAAAGATTTCAACAAATTTTGTGAAAGAATTATATATGGTTGAAAAACTTAATACTGTATAGTATAACATTAAACAATTAATTTTTAACGAACTCTAGAGGCCAAACTCATGAGATTGCATGATTTCTAATATCAGAAGAAAATTAAATATGCAATCCTTAAGTAAAAGAGAGAAAATATAATTATAGTATCAGAACTTGAGAAAAGACTTTCGTGTAGCGACTTGTCAAAGCATGGATCGACTTGATATATTGTATAAGTTAATTTTATAATATTGTAATACAAATAAGACAAAATATTATTAATCCAAAGATAATACAAAAAAATTGGAGCACCAGATTAAAGCAAAAACAATCCGTTGTTAATGTAAGATATAGCATAAAAATTCTGTAGTGCAACATAGCTAAAAAATACACCAACGCCATAATAATAAATAAAAAATTAAATACAATGCGTCTACATTAATATGACATTAGATATTGTCATAAGATAAAAGACTAACATGGTTACGGATATATTCAATTATGCCAGTTTGGGCATAATAGCAGCAACTTGAACATAGCAGCTATCGAGAGACGTTCGTTGTAAACATTCTCGATTGTATGACAGGCATATCGTATATCGGTAAAAATGTTAAGAGATAACTTATTTTTTGAATCATTAATTTTTTTAATACAAAAATGGTAATACAAAGAGACAATAAATCGAAATCTACTTTTATCAATATGATCAATATGAATTTTATAAAAACTGTTTAGAGTGGATTCTCGTTTGATGTACATTATTATTAGTACTTAAAAAATAAAAAAAATAATCACAATAGAAACGAAATCTGGTTTCACGGTTGCAACACTATCCAATTATTCACCGCGCCACGATCACAAGAGCGTTAATAAATTCTAATGAAACGGAATAGTGTTTTTTTTATTACAGTATTAAAGTTTACTTGTTTGTAAAATGTAAGCATTTGCAAACATTTTTTGATGATGGGAAATTATTTTTGTATAATAAATTTAAATTTTCAAATTAAATTCATGACATAATAAGTGAACTTTTTATTATGTCGAAAACGACTACTCGCCATGTTTTAATATTATGTTAAATAGATTTTCTTAATATTAAATAAATTCTACAAAAATTAGAAAATGTGCGTATGCACGAAAAATAAACCTATTACATATATCAACAATACTACACGGAGAAAACGTTTTATCAAAAAATACTATATTTACTACTACACATGGGATGAGGTTTTTAAAATTTAAAATAATAGTCGTTATTACTGTATAGATTACTATATAATATAGTAATTTTTCGTAGGATGTTTGCAATATTGAAATTAAATATAATAAAATCTTTATTTTCAAAAACTCCATCTTAGGAGTAGCAGTAAATATAGTATTTTTTGATAAAACGTTTTCTCCGTGTATAACGAAATCTGCAATATCTATCAAAATCGCTTGAAGAACCACATTAATGTTGCAATTGCTTATCATTATTGTTTGGGGTATTTTTGAAAAATATTTCTTCAAATAAACATAAAATAATAATGTAATACTGTTAGTAATAATATCATTTCACCTTTGTATATAAAATTCTCTTATAATATTGAATATTGTTTGTTATATCAACATTAAAAGAAATATTATATCTCCTAACATTTTTATCGACATTGCGGTATGCCCGTCATTGCTCGTTATACAATCGAGAACGATCGCAACAAACGTCGCTCTATAGTAACTTATTACTATTATGCCAAATCGAGCATCACTGGACAAACGTCTATTTATTTTTACTGTATTTTATTATTCTTTGGAGTAGTGTTTGGGTTGGTGCTTTAATAGCCTCTCTGGCACGTTATATATATTAAATAATATAATATATAATGTTTACTTATATTTATACACCTTAAAGAACATTTCTCTCAGTTTATCATAATAACAAATTATGAATACTTATTATATGATCATTGTTATAATAAGTATTAATAATTAAGTAACAACTGTATTTAAAATTATATTCCTTGTTACTAACTATAATTATACTTTTATATAAATATGAAAATATATATTGACGTATGGATTTTACGCTAGATATACATTTTAGTTCGAAAACATAAACGCGATTTTGCGATTTATTAAAACATTTTGAAACTTGAAATAATTCAGAATTTTGAAGTTTAAATTTATAATAATAAGCAAATATTATAAGATAAAATTAGAAAAATGCAATTGTGATTGTGATTGATTTCTAAATTCATATTTTTGACACATAATATATGATAATGTACCTGCTGCTGTTATTCCTGCGCCGCAAAGAAAGCGAAATATTTTACGTTAATGTTATTTGTACGTTTGTTACAATAAGCAGGCATTACCACACAAATAATCCACACTGCCAAATGCACATTTATTGAACTGTAATTTTTAAATTACAGCAAAAATTGAAATGTATAAAGACGATTAAAAAAATTCAAAAACAGCCTTGCTTATAACTTATAACATCGTTAGTAAGTTATATCAATAGAAGGTATTTTGTTTCGCCAAAATTTTTACGAATTATTACCTATGTGATATATATTAGTATACTGCAAGTGTGGATGAATATTGTAGATCTAAGAAGGGAATAATGTCAACAATAATATAACAGAAATTCATTAATTAATTTACAAAAAAGCACTGAAAATAGATTTAAATTAAGCTATAAACGTATTTATTTAAAAACATCAATGTTGTTTAAACGAAATATTTTTATATTGCAAATTTATTTTAATAAATACAATTTATTAGCAAACCTAACAACAATGGGTTTAGCACTGTATGCTGAACAAGCAACATAGTACACAACATACTTACACCTGAGATTCATCTTTTTCAGTGCTGTTACTACGCGATAAGTGCAAGTACCTAAATATTCAAGATATAATTGTTTACATTTATTAAAATATAAACTTGAATGACCCTTACTATATATTATAATTTATATTATTTAATTAAAATAAATACTGATCACTAAAAACTTCAAATGAAATATTACATATTTATCGTATATATATTTGGCCCTGTTATATTTTTCCTAATTTAAAAAAATGAACAAGTATGTATTAAATATTCATTTTAAGAATATTCAGAATTTTATAAACGTGCTTCATATTTTATGTTATATATGAATATAATTTATTAAGAAATAAAACATAAAAATGAAGATTATGATTATGATTTGATTAGTAAAAAACAATATTATGAATAAATAAATACAAAATTTGAATATTAGAGATTAAAATGTTATGGACGTACCTAGCGTCGGTTGGTTTGTACGTCACATCGTATTTTTCAACTTTTTCCACTTGACTAGTACTCCAAGAGACTCGAACAGATGTAGGATTAAGAAACATAACTGTAATATTCTCAGGTACACCAGGAATTCCTGCAATTGAGCCTGTGAAGGAAAATTGAATTATTATTAATATATTCTAAATTATCGTCCGTGATTTGATATATTTCATATTTAAAATAATTCTTTAGGTTAATAAGTAAAGTATACAAAGACAGACTGTGACTAAAGTAATACCATCTGACAATTAGCATCAAGGTTACGTTTATTAAGTTAGCAGAACCCATTCCGAAAAATAAAAAAAAACTATTGCATAATTATATGCTAATTATGTACCGCAATCCCGATTTTTGTACTCATCGTAATTTTTTTTAAAAACCGTCGGTTCTGCTAACTTAATATTAAGCTAGCAGAACCTACATTGAAATGCATTACCGCAACATAATTTAAAAAAAGTACATAGGAACTATGTGCTAATTATGTGCTTTCAATATAACCTAACCTCGATTGTCGAAAGCGTCAACTTCGTTATAAACTCCTGCCATTACAGAGTACATAAAACTCAGAAAGCAGCTTAAATTCGTTTCTTATGTGAATTTGGCGAGTTCAAATTTCACAAAGCAGTTGAAACTCGTTTTCTGTTTGTATTATGCGAGTACAAAATTCAGAAAGCAGTTTAAACTCATTTTCTATTAATATTTAGCGATTACAAAATTCAGACAGCAATTTAAACAAGTTTTTTATTTGTATTTTTGGAGTACAAAATTCAGAAAGCAGTTTAACTCGTATTTTGTACTACACGAGTTTACACGGCTTTCGTTTTTGAATTTGGGAGCATGATTTTAGGCGCAATTTGTAGCAAAAGTTTTTAAAAGCCTATAATTTTGGTTATATGGTATTTTCTCATATTCGCAATAGTTTCGCCGCAAAATGCAAAAAACAAAACATATAAATCGAGATACTCATAAAAATTTCCATACAAAAAATATCATTACTCCTTCGTCTTTTGTCGTAGCATTACTCCTTCGGATTTTCGTGGTCTGCAATCGTGACGTGTTAACAGTCGCAATTTGTATTATATCGTTATTATATCGCTTGTACAGTTCCATTGTTTATGGAAATTGAGCACTATGGATTGTTGAATCATAATCGCTTTATTTGTGCTTGATCTGATTATTGCCAGTGAATTATGAGAAACATTAAATTGTGAAATCATAGCACATGGATATTTGAGAAGATGATTACCGATTTTGGGTATAAGCTTTATTTATATTAGAGAGAGTAATGCTCTCTGCTTATGTCGTGAGTTTACTTATTCTACATTTATTTTATTGTGTGATATCTGACAGTTTTGTTTATAACTGTGGAAAGTATTACTCTGAAAAATTTGTTAAATTTTTGATGATTCATAATCAACATTTACTGGAGCTGGATTGGTGAAGGTTAAACTCCAACTATTTGTCTGATTGGCTAGACTTCTATACAGCGATTCTGATTGGATCGATAGTCAACATGACAGAGACACTGTGACGTGTAAAGATATGCTTTTTCTATCTGAATTGAGGATGTAACGTGCCAATAATGAAGAGAATCATTATTGACACTTACTTTTTTTTACATACATATTGTTCGCGATGGCTATTCGATTTATTTGTAATTTTAAATTTGAAATAAATAGCGATTTTGTATTTAAGCGATTTTGTTTTGATTGTAAACCGGTCTTGCCTCGTGATGTCATTAAACGCACGTGTGCGCGAAAATTTGAAGTTAGAGGAAATAATGAGGCGGATCCGCGGGTCCCCTCTTATCGATTACATGTGCGCGCGATCGATGCGCGTTATCATTCGCAGGGTCACGAGTCACGACTTAGTCGCACGCGCTGTCACAGAGAGTTCAATATAAGTCTATAAGTCTTTCGTTCGCTCGTGTGGAGTGACGTTTTTGGCCGTTACATTTGTTTTGCGTGAACGCAATTTGAAGCAATAACTCGCTTATTGTGGAGCGAGTTTTATGCTAAATTTTAGGTTTGACTCAACGAGGAGGTTTGTACGAGGGAGGGTTCTTTTTCCTTTCCCCATTTTTCCCTCAATTTATGGAATAACCTTATCTTATATTTCCTTCCAATTCGGTTATCGCCGAGTTTCTTGCTCATCGCCGCCGTGTCGCAGCAGGTGATGAGTTCCTTTCTTCCATTATTAGGAAGTTTTATTTAGTTGAAGATATATAATTTTAATTGTATTGACTTGTGATTGTTTGTTTGTGTGATTGACGCATGTATGTTGATTGGTGTGACAGTGTGTGTCACATTTCAGTCAGTGTGAATTTATTGAGGATTAAAGTGTTAGCGTTGCATCAACGCATTTTGTATTTGAATCGGGCGATTTTCCAGCGTGTCGCTGACGTAATCGCTCTTCAAATTTAGAGTCTCTTTTATCAGCTAAACAGCTGATCTATAAGCGTATGCTTTTTGATTTTATAATTTAACTTTCTTTATTTTATTAATTTTTTTGTTTGAGATCTGTGTTATACGATTAACGTGTTTCACAGATGCAAACCACACAAGCAGTCTAACATTCTCTTTTTCCTTTTTTAACATCTTCTTATTAATTATTAATTATTGATTGATTAGAGTCACTCGGCTAGCGTCTAGTCGAGTAATTTTTAATATAATATTAAACAAATTTTTGGTCCTTCGAGTCGGATTTAGAATTTGTTTTTGATAGTTTGTTTGGTGTGTTTGAAATTTTGTTTTGCTTTTGTTATCAAATATGGCTTCGTCAATTTTATTTTAAAATTTATAGCGCAAGTTGAAATTTTATCGGTCGACTTACATCGTTTGTTATTAAATACAAAGAAAAAGGGGCAAACTAATTTTACTGTTAAATATTTAGATGACCGATTGAAATCCGCGAACCGGAAATATGAACTGATACGCGAAAAACATGCAGAAATAGAAACTTTTGCTTCGGTTGAACAACGAAGCTCTTTAGATTATTTTAAAAATAATGACTTTATAAAAATTTTAGATTTATATGAGTCAGTTGAGGATTATTTGAATGATAATAAATTTAAATTATTAGATAAAGAAAAATCTTGTCATAATGATGAGACTGTTCTTAGTGAACATTCTTTCAGACAGTCTCATTTGTCACAAATTCGTTTGCCAAAAATTGAATTACCTTTAAGCACTTGAATATTAAGTATTAGTATTGAATTAAGTAAGCACCAGCTCATGGTCTACGAAGTCCCCGAAATATGCATACTCGTACTCCGCGTACGGAGCACTTGCACAGATTTCGATTTTGAATGTAAATCCATGGTCCAATTTGACTGATATTATGCGAAATTGGTGCGTAAGAGTATGCAGAATCGCGGTGTCATAATTAAAAATCGTAGAAAATAATAGGCGATGGTCTACGAAGTCCCCGAAATACGCATACTCATACTCCGTGTACGGAGCACTAGCACTGAATATCGATTTTGAATGATTTTTTTTAATTTTCATAAAAATATCATTATCCCTTCGTTTTTGCTCTTACGAGCATGATTTTAGCAGCTTTGCAGCGTTTTTAAAGGTCTACAATTTTGGCCTCCCCTGATAGCCACTGTTTATGTATACAATTTGCATAAAGTATGCACGAACGCACCGTCGCTATTGTGGACATTTATGCAAATCATTTACATTTCAGTAATCTTTATGTAAGTATTATTTCTTGTGTGAACAATTAAAGCTTTATTCGTGTAGACTGACGTTAAGCCGCCGATGTTTGGGTTAATTTTTGCGTTCTGGGTACTTTTAACTCTGTAATAACTTAATTTTACATTCTATTTACACTTTATTCAATTTTCGTAATTTCACCTTAATTTTTGTCTTCTGCCAGTAGACCTTTCGTTTATATGGACAAATAATTTGAGAAACTTTCTTCTGAAATTTCTATACGGAAGGAAGAGTTGAAATCTGAACTCCTTGCTCTGCGCAACGAAATGTCCACCCTTCAGATAGTAGTTACCTGAAACAACATGTAGTTTTCCCGGAATCAACTCAACATACAAAGAGTTTAATACTGCTAAAGAGCATCAAAAATTGTTAAGAAAATACGAGGAGAGAATTAAACGAGCATCTAATATTATTCTTTATAATTTTGATGTCTCGGGTTCTGAAACGAATGATGACCTTGCTGCCTTCAATAATTTGATACGGCCTCTCAACATTCCTCCTGCAACATCTGCTAGCTCTTGGTAGCTCTCAAAATGGAATACCTCGCCCACTTAAAATTAGTTTTAACACTATCTCGGAAGCTCGTTGTGTACTTAAACACCGCGCTTTCTTTGTGGAAAAAAGTTTGAAAGTTACCAATGATTTTTACTCCTGAACAACAGCGTTATCTTCATCTACTTCCATCTGAACTAAACGAGAAAATTTCTACAGGCGAAACTAACCTTAGGATTAAATACATAAACAGCATACCTCAAATTGTCACGGTTGAAAAATACACACCTTGAGGGAAATGCCCCCTCCCCATGAG
>JABFQC010005694.1:0-11405 GCA_022817085.1 Psilanteris sp. ZL-2020 | reverse complement strand
CATTATTGGCACAGATCCGGCACCGTACCGGGGAATAAGTGGGCCAGTTTAGGTTACCAGTACTGGTACTCCGGGCACCGATATTGTGCCAGTGCTGGACCAGTAGAACATTTCCTCTTGGGATATATATATATAATTATTAAAAATGCTTCGGCTCGGTATAATTTAGTTTCAACCTAAGTCAACGACTCGAGGAATGTACGAATGAAACAAACAACTATCATAGATAAAAGTACCCGAATATAAAATTAATTATTCAAACGTTTCCTTGAATTTTTAGTCATTGCTTAATCCAAGAACCGTTATGTGTTTGAGTTTGACGATAATCTCTTGTGCATATAAACTCGGCTTATGTTATTAAAACTCGAAAAACGTTTGAAGAATAATGACTGAGAATTAAGAATGCGTAAAACGGCGATGATACAAAACTTATCCGAATTATGATTTTATGCATATAATCATTTTGTCAAATTATATTTATAAACGATTGCCGAGTAGATACTTGTGTGTATATATATACATCGATATACAATAACTGTATTTTCCGCAATTATTTACGATTAATTAAATGCAATATAATAAATAATCGTTATTACGCTCGAATAACGATTTCCTACAAGAATTCACTCAAATTTTCATGCGCCACATCGTAGTTAAGGTGTGATTGGATAATAAACGTACGCGAAACACAAGTCTTAAATTATTGCCCGTAATTTTTATCGTCAGTTATTTAAATCCATTTTAATAGATTGTTTTATTCAGTTGACGCGTTAATTTATTTTGCATAGATATGACTAAATTTATGAAAATATATAATAAGAATATGTAAAAGTCGTAAGTAAGTTGTAAAAAGTTTAATACGTGTAAAGGGAAAAGTTAATATATTGGTACCAGCGGTCTGGTAGTAACACGAAAACATAATAGTATTGTACTGGGATGTTCATACGGGCAACGCGTTACCATATAAACGAATGCCTTACGCGTGCAACGCGAATGACCAACGTATTTTGATGCACAAACGTTTTTCACGGGTAGTGCAAAACGAGTTGAGTACAATCGTTTTACAGTCGATTGCAGCAGTAAAGAATCAATTCAATAGTCGAACAAATAAATGTCCGCAACATGTTATCAATCAAAAAATTTTTATTTCAAATTTGCAATTTGTTATTCGGTATATCGTATTGTTTTCATTTTTACTATCAATTATGTTCCTTGATCCATTCATTAATTAAATAATGAATCATCGGAAACACGTTATACATACACATACTCATGTGGAAACCAAACATCGGCTCAATACCGAACCAACACTGGGCGATTTTAGCCGACCGTCGTCTATTGGGCATCGGCAGAAATCCGATGCTCGATTTATAAATTCAGCTAACATTTTGTTTAATTTCAGCGTAATATCTGTTTTACCATTATAGTTATATATGAGCCATAAAAACATTTTAATGCAGAGGAAAACTTTTTACAAATATATTATACAAGATTCGTTCAATGTTGGTTATTCAATCCAAAAGATTCTTATTTATATAGATTTTTATCTATATGTTTTTATTAAAGAAATTATTTTTACTGGTTTACTGTTTAATCTTTAATAAAGTCTGTATGTGCAAACTTCAATTTTTTTACATAAAATTTAATAATGAATTATAAATAACAACTTTTCGTTAATGGCATTAGATTTGTTGAGTATTAGTTTATCTTGAAAAAGTCTTGAGTAGATTGTTAGTGAAAAATATGATTTGATATTCTGTTTAAAATATTATGTTAATATTTAATAACAATAATTAATAATTCATCTTAGAACTGTTCAAAACAACTTACAATTATAAATTAGTTTACTCAAACAAAGCTCAGCTGTTTCGACAAATTTAAAAATCTACACAAAATTGCCAGAATTTTACTTGTTACGCCCAGATTCTACAATTTAATATATTTAATAAAATTTTAGTACATATAGTAGAATGTTTACTATATGTCAGTTACACGATGTGATTATTTTGCAATTATTTTAATTCGGTAAGCAACTTCAATTAATATTAGCTCAATTTTGGCGAAACGGTTATTCTAACATTGGTTCGGTATCGGTCATCAACGGTCGCCTGTCGAATAAGCGCCAATGTCGAATTCATCGTTAACTTACAAACTCTACCGGGATTTCCACACGAGTATATGTATTGCAAATGGTCGTTATGAGGTCGCATAAATCTGGCAATGCTGTAAAATAACTGCAAAATACCTCAAAACTACCACTGCGTATATTTTAGTTCCGGGATCCGCGGCTTCAAAACTATCAAAAGTGAATTCGCGTCCGGATTTGGAATTTTCAAGGGCTCGCTCGTACAATACGGTGCCCCCGCCCCCCCGATCTCGGCAGATTTCTTACATTTTTTAACGGGGAGAGGTTTCCCTGTCTACTCGAAAAACAATTTAGTATACTCGTAGTTAAGACGCCCAAAAGTGACGGGACCTATATACATGTATATAATGTATTATATAATATATATAGCTGAGATATGAAAACTGCAAACCCGCCGTTTTAATAAATAAAAGCGCCTCGTAGACTTTGTAATAAATAAGGACTCAAAAAGCTGCATCAATTTGGATGATTTGGTGCATATACGAACATTTCGTCTAACAACTATGATTATCCTTTTTCGGTCTGCCTTACAATTTCGAAGCAGAAATGATTGCAGCTTTTGCGATATTATATACGACGGCGCCCCCGTCGGGGTGGTAATCGATCGTCATCGCTTCAAATACAGACCGGTGGCGAATTTTCGCAGCCCCGCTATTTCTGCAGCACGCACCGAAACTATAAATACTTTGATACGTTCGAGACAACTGTATTTGTTTTGCTAACAAAACTACAACAGATATGCTCTGTGTCTTATGTAAATTTGCGTCCTATAAACTAAACCTATTTATAACCCGCGCTCGGAAGTGGGTCCGCATGAAATACAATCGCGCGTTAAAATAATCTCAAGTAAATATCATTAAAACCGAATAATTGCGCGAAACGAAACAGCCCGTCCAATCGGACGATTTACGACGAATATTTAAATTTGCGTCTGACGCGCAAAGCACCGACGCGTCGTCGGTTTAAAGACAAAGTGCGCGTCGCAATTCGTGAAAACGACGATTTCTGCTTCGACCGTGATCTGTAATTAATCCGAATCGAGTTGACCGTTCGTTTACGAAGTCGTATTTAACTATGACGCAAGCGACTTGGTTACGTCTATTTGGAGAAAACGCGTTTGGTCTAGTTCGATCTCGGCCGTTTGAGCGTGAAATTCCGTCCGATGGGTCGCTTTGAAGGGCCGAAAAAGCGTTCACCCGGACGTTCGTGAAACGCGCTTAGAAAAGCAGATATACGTTGCACACCTTGGCTCGAAATCCGAGCCGAGCTCGTCGTTATATATATATACGTAGATAAGAGTGACACGCGGCCGATCGCCACGAATCCGATTGGTTGCCGAAATGCATTATGATCCGAATTTGTCACTCGAGCGCGCACGCTCGAAACCGGCTTCGGAGTCCCGTTCGCATCGGCTCGATCCCTCGAGCCGACTTCTGCGAAATAATCGAAAGTATTTGCGAATGTTTGGGTACGCCGAGGCATTGGCGTCTATTGTGAACGGTTCTTTTACCGTGGGAAAGCCAGTCGGTATAACAGGTAGTAAGTAGACGCGTCGGAACACGTAACGCGACGCAGCGCTATCCGAGACGCTTCTTCGATGTCGGCCAGAGATACGCCGGGACAATTGCCGAGGACGTTCGTCGAATCAAATCGAATCAAACTCGACGACAACCGCCCCGCTGATTAGTCATCGCGGCACACAAAACTTTATAGCCGTTTCGTTGACAATTGGTCCGTTCGGAGCGACATTTATTCAACGCGAGGGCAGGTGTTGCGTTTCAATATAACGTCTAGTCATAAATGTCATTATAACTAGACGCGTCCGTGTCTGTTCTATTTTTGTTGCGAATTTCTTTGTGACGTCTTTCGTAATTTGTATGTACGCATTAGAACACTTACGCGGAAAAAAAAAACAAGAGGAAATATATATCTTCCTCTATTTACTTATTATATATATATATATATTAATATACACTGAGAAAAATTATATATGAAAATTTACTACTTATAATACGAGCTTGGACTTTTAAGCGAAAAAACGTTGAATTTACTATGCTTAGCAGTAATATTTTCAGATGGAGCAGTAAATTTCTACGTAAAAAACGTAAATTTTTCTGTTAAAAAGATTAAATTTTATGATTTGTCGCGTAAAAGTCCAAGATCGTATTATAAATAGTAATTTTTCATATTTGATTTTTCTCAGTGTATGCTTTTAAATAGCAATTAATAGAATTTACAAAAACATATATATGTGTATATTTATCTGATTAATTTTAGTATACTTTATATGTATGGGGGGTATAGTTGCAATTATTTATACAAAAAATGTAATTTTACGTTACTGACGATATGATACAATCCTTTAATGGTTTTAATAATTAACAGGGCGATTTTTGTACCACTTTTTGTCCCCGAATATCAAGCGGAACGAATTATTGAATATTAAATACTCGTACTCCGTCAACTTGTGAGTAACCGTGGCGCGCTCGGGGAAGTAAACGGTTTATCGATTGGACTAAATGACTGCGCGAGTACCTTTTGCCGGAACATTTTAATTTTGCTTTAAATGTGTGTCGGTTTATTAGATTTAATTGCATATTTTGCGATTCGTGTCCGTCCAAGACGGACGTGTCTTCGCTGGTGTGTTTACCTCGCGACTGTATTTACAAACAAATAATTTGACGAATTAGGTCAAAGGAAGTATCGAATGTACTCGAGATAAGATAGCGAGTTTATTTGGCGGGTAATATCGACTGAGCGAATCAGTCCAATATCGCAACGCTTCAGACTGAGTTGTGCCGCTATCAAATTCTCGTACAAAGGAGTTAAAAGTCGTCGGCAATTTTGCGATCGAATTTGTCAGCTGATTCAACACGGCACTTTAATAAATGTGAATAAAGCGCTGTTGTTTATCTTATCTGATGTTTAGTTTAAATATAACCTGTTTGCAATATATGTATATATATTATATATATGCGTGTGTATGTGTGCAAAACGCGACGGTGCACTTTTGTTTTGAAAGCGATGTTGCGATTAGCGTCCGATTTGTCTACAAAATATTTGGAAGCCACGACTGTCAGCACCGCAATAACTTTCGTCAGTCGTCGTTTCAATTAAACGCCCTTTTTCCGCGCGATTCCGTTCGTAAACAAACGCGCGTCGTCTTTGTTTATCCCGAGAAATTGCGCTATTTATCATTCGACGAAATGCCGTTTGGGGGCTTTGTTTACAGCTACGTTATTCCGAACATTTTCCCGCGATGGAAGTTCGTTTTTGAATTCGCGTTCGTGGTTAAACTACGACAAACTTATTAAACGATTAAATGACATTTCAACGACCGGCGTTCAACTTTGCAAGTCGATCCTGCAAGTCATAGCAATGCTAAAAATACAAATACCTCTTCATTATTATTACATCAAGTTATTTGACATTGACAGAGAAGGGCATTAATACAATAACAAATCTGTTATTGTTGCCGCCGCGACGCATAATGCGGGCGGCACAAAATATGCGATTTTTTCCGGCATAACCGCGCCGTTTCTCCGATACATAATTCTGCATTGTAAACAAAGACACGAGTTGTCATGCGTTTATTGATTTATGATCGCGTTATAAAGAAGCCGTAAGTGTATCTGGCCGGTGTCAATATTTCTCGGCAATTTATTCGCCGCGAAAACAACGTGCCGCGACTTTATTTCGCTGTTATATAAACGTCATTTGTGCGCGCAAATGAGATTCGAAAGAAACGTTATAACGTGCGGTGCGCGCGTCCGCTCGAGAAGGATGCGTCTATTGTTCGCGCGCACCGCGCAGGATACTTGCGCCGAGCGTTAGATTTGAACGGCTCGATTTGTTTAATTACCCAGTTTCGCAAGCCCGCGCGTATAATTCAATCCCGGCGCGACGCGTTTTTCGCCGACCGCCTTCGCTCGGTCGATGTTTGTGTTTATCCGAGCCGATTTCTCGTCGCGAATGCGCGAAATCAAAAAGGGGTGGGGGAGATATTTAATGTTAACCGAACGAAAAGTTGGCGCGTAAATCGAGTCGACACAAAGTGTTGGAAATCGGAAAAGATATCGCGCGTTTAATCGTTCAATAAAACCTCAATAGGAGTTTCACTCGAAAGGCATATAAAACGCTCGTGTGTATCTGCGACATACATCAATCGACATACTAAGCAGTCGTATTTGTTACACATTACTGTGTATTCAAATTACGTTGCTACGCTGCATATCCCCCCTACGCGAATAGCCTCGTGCATTGGCAGAATTATCTAATCGTTCATGCGAGGCGCGCGCGGTGTCAACAAATATTTATGGAATCAAATGCAAGCGCGTACAGCGTGGTTGCGTTGTTGTTCGAGGCACGGGCTTTTCAACGCTGCAATGTCGGTTATTATATTTGAAATCCGATACACACGAGCACAAAAAAATTGACATTTTTAACGTACAAACGACTCGTCGCGTTCGGTTATTGGTCAATTCGAACGCGCACAAAATTTGCACGTCGCGTTTTTAAACTGATTTATACACAACTGTAACTAGCAAACACGAATGAAGCGAGGATGCATAAATAGTTATATAGATTGATTAACACAGCGAACAACAGAATTTCGCTTTATAATGCTAACGATAATTATCCATCGAATTTTTCTTAATTACACATAAAAGCAGCCAGCGGCAAAAGTCACGCCGCGTGTTATTGTTGACAATGCGGGCAGCCCGCGCGCAACATTCGGTCAGCGTCATAATAAACACTTTTCCGCGTAAGCGAAAAAACCGGCCCGTTCGGGAGCCGAGTGAATGAATCGAAGTACCAGGAAGTCCGACAATGAAAACACAACAGCGCTTGCGTTGACCGTCGAGCGGACGAAGATTCGTGGGCTGAGTGGCCGTCGGATGGGTTCGACTCGGTTCGCGCCACGGGGCTGACGAATTCGATCACATTTGCGGTCGCGCGAGCGGGGCACGCTCTATCTATAAATGCTACATATCCGCGTGGATCCGTTACCTTGCGTCACTCGCGTGACCCTTCGTGGCTACGCCTATGCGAGCCGTTAGCCGCGCTCTCGCGCCGCACTGGCCGACGCTCTCGTTCGCCGCGAGCTTGCGTCGGTTTTTCTTTTCCTCGCGCTGCTCGTCTTTTTGGTCGGCGGGCGCGTGCGACAACTCCGTCCGCGGATTCAAATTTGGCGCGCGTGCGCGCGTGTTCGGCCACTGGTCGGGTGCGCGGCGCATGCGCTCGCGGATGGCGCCAATTCGAATCGGTGGATTGGCGCGCTCGCGTTGCGTCTCGCCGGTCGCGATCGTTTATTCAGTCGTACACGTTCGGCCGTCGAGCGATCCTTGCGACTGAGACGCCACAAGGCGGCGTGCTACATTTTACGGCGCGACGTACGAGCCCCCGCTCCGTAGCTACTCTTTCTCGCACGCACGATGCCCCGCCCGACGCGACCGACCGCTCGCTCCGTCTCTGTCTCTCTCGCGCGCACTATTTCCTTCCTGGCTCCCTCGGCTCCTTTCTTCCTTAATTCCTTCCTTCTTCCTACCGCGCGTTCCTTCGCCTTTTTGCCATTCCATTTTCAATTTTCGCGTTTGCTTTTAGCCGCGCGTCGATGTCGTTCACGCGAGCCGTTTCCAATTTGTTGCCCGACTCCGTGTTTACGTTCCGCCAATACGGGCGCAACTGTTCTTCTCTTTTTCTCTTTCTGTTGTTTTTTCTGTTTCTTTTCTTTTTTTTCTCTCTTTTACTTTTCATTTCTCAGCCGTTTCCTCGCGTTCGCCAACGAAACAATGCTCTCTCGGTAATTATCTTAATCAGACGGTGCTTGTTGATTTCTAAAATAGAGATATAGTAATAAGCGGTGTAACAGATAATACGACTAATAATAACTCATCAACCGTCGGTACAATTATTTACCTAAGTTGTAAATAACGTAGACGATTACGTTTCGGATCACACGGTTGTGTACTCGCAAGTACGGTTTCGAATATAAAGAAAGTTCAAATCAAACGTGACAGTTTAGGACCCGAGGATGCATTTTTAATAATTTCGTGTTTTGCAACTCGAAGGCACATATCATGTATATATATATATATACATTATGTGTATACTTTGCGCTAATTTTCGCACGGCATAACGAGAGACTCTTTTGATAACATTGATAAACGAGACTTTGTCCCGCGACAATTCATTGCGCGTAATTTATTCGAATCCTCGGTTTCATCATTTTGAGGATTATATACGAGCGTTAAACGTGGAACACGACGGACGCTGAAATGCAAATCAGATTATAAATAATAAGAACACGTCCGGTTTTTTCGTCGCACGGCAATAATCTAAAACCAGTCACTTGCTCGTACTCAACTTTTATCATGAAAATTGGAAATCACTTTTCACAAATAACAGAATTCTAACTGACTTTTCTATACAAACTTATGCATATATAACAGTAAACCCCCCCCCATATCTGCCGGTAACTACATTGCATATCAAAACCCGATATCCCGCTGTTTTTGACATTAATGTTAACCGACTCACGGAATAGCTCGAATATAACAATACGGTTCGCGCAAATTTCGAATATTTGGACCTCAAGATCAACGAAGTATTTAATGAAAAATGAATTCCGACTTCACGGGCGTCGAAAAAACTGATTTTGCGAAGCGCCACCGTCTGGTCAATCGCAACAATCGTTTCATTTGAATTTGAGAAATAACGCGAAAGATAATTCCACCAGGCATTGCGATTTGCCGATTGGCTCTAATACCGGTGATCGGACGCGCGTACACACATATAAATGATTTATTTGAATTAAAGAAATTATTTTGTTAAGCGTATTTTGTGAATTTGTCCGTAAAGTGTATGAGTTCAATAAAATAGTTCGTAAGTATTTACATTTTTACTGAAACGCAGTGTTGATTCAAAAAAAAATACATCAACAATATGACAAAATGATCGAAGTTGAATCATATTTTGTTGATCTAACAAAACTATTTGTTTAGTTAAATAACAACAAAACTCTTTGTGGGATGAAAAAAAATTTGTTTGTCTCTACAAAATATGTCTACGCGTGTACGAAATCGAAATGTTTAAAGGATCTTTCACAAGGAACGCAACCGAACTGACGGAACATAAAAGTCACGCGCCCGACGTAAGTAATCTGTACAATTTCGTACGTCATGGCGCGTGTCTTTTACGTCCCGTCAGTCCGTTTGCGTTCATTGTGAAAGACCCTTAAGGCTCGTCCGCAATGACCGCACGCGCGCCGACGCGATCCGCGAATTTTCGCGCGTCATTCCGCGGAAATATTTATGCCACGCGTGTGCGTGTACGCGCGATTAGACCGAGGAAGAGCGGTAGAGGCGGAAAAGAATGAAGACGGACGCGCTTGTTTGCATTGGGCCTCGCTCGCTCGTTAGCAAGAATAGGTACACGGAGCGGCTCGCGGCCGCGTTACGGGCTCGGGGGTTAAGTCAAGTTAGTTCGACCGATTCGGAGCGCGCCAACCACCAACCCGCTCCGTGACACCGTGCGCGTAAATAGCCGAAGATGTTATCGCCGACTCGCCAATTTCGGGCGCTGTCTTCATTTGGGATGCACGCTGTTCTTGCCGAGCATTACGAATTCCCGTCACGAGAGTGTTTGCCTCGGCAAAAACAAGTTCCAATATCATTTCCGTGTATAAAGTGGAAACCGTCCGATTCACTTTCGTTATTTCAAGTATTTCTGTTCTTAACGCGACGACGCCTATTTAAACGACGGAGGAATCCGCACCGCGGCCAGCCTGTCGATAAATTTTATTACGAATGTCGCAAATCGTACGCGGCGCGGTTAGACTTTTGAAATGATAATCAATATTATGTTTTATAGTAAACGACGTGCTTTTTTCTTCTTCTTCGACTTGGGATATGTATTTACTGTTTACGTTTAATAACGATTTTCAAGTTGCGATAAAGTGAAGTAGGTTTTTGATTTAAGTACAAATTTTCGAGAAACCCAAGTTTAACAAATAATCCGTATACGATTTAGGTATATAAATTGTGTAGAAGAGGAATATATTTTTAATTCTGGTCTCTGACGCGGATTTAAATTTTTTTTTGAATAATTATTGATGCCCAACTATTTGCTTGATTATAATTTAAAATTTATTTTTACATCCGTCGAATATAAATAACCGCCGAATCCGTTTGGTTTGCAGCAAACGATAAAATTTTCGAAATTTCAGTTTGGAGAGGATTAGTTTCATATAAATAAGAACGTTTTTTTTTCCTTCAACCAATTTGAAGTGAATAAATTTTAATCAGAGCTAAAAATTGTTATTTGTATAATTTGATCTGTATAAATTAAACGTGAAAAAAAGTTCAACAAATTTGCGTAATTTATTAATTTACCCATTAATTGTATTTCGCAACTTAACCAACGACTATATTTAAAATCTAATAATTTGTTTTATATATACACAAGTTTGACCATACATATAGCTTTCAATTAAATATATATATATATAGTTCTACGCATTATCCGTGATACTTCTTGCGCAGAATGCCAGAGCTTGCGTGATAAAAGCACTAATTCATTCTCTGCAATTTTATCGGTTATTTAAATTTTAGTTTATACTTTGGCTTTAAATGAATTTTATTTCAGTAGCAGATAAGAGTTCAGTTCAACTGTCATCGCTAGAACATTTGCTGTTTGGTTGAAGGGATTATAGAACTGACATTTCTGCGAATTTCATGAAAATTATGGGCTAAATTGTATGATTGCCACGGAATTCGAGCTACGAGATTGTTGTTGCTCGTTTCTAGAGAAGAGGGTGAACGTTATTATGTACTATCTTCGCGTTCGTAGCTCTAACTAAATATTAGGTTTATGTTGTTGTTTACGGACCATTATTCTCGTCGAGTTATTTTCAGAATAGAAGTGACAAATACTGTTTACGCCGAGTCGCATTTCTAGAACTAATTTATACTATTACCAATAGAAATAGTTGACAAATATTTGTTGCTGAACTCGTGCTAATAAATAGCAAGGTCGAATTTTTGAAATTAATGTCGTTTCGTAAAATCGTTCGGTTCAAAAGGTAAATCAATGCAATTTAGGGCTCAAAATTAAATAGTTCAGATTCAACAATTTGTGTTATTCCTTTAACGTATTCACTTTACACAAATAAAAAGAATAAACGTTAAGATTCTTTTAATTTATTGTTAACATCCTTCAGTACAAAAAGAATATAATTACTATATGTGCATGATAAATA
>JABFQC010005693.1:0-11407 GCA_022817085.1 Psilanteris sp. ZL-2020 | reverse complement strand
CGTTAAAATGTCAAATTAAAGATGGGCCACGGCAATAATACATTTAATTCAACAATCAAATAAAAGGATATAGGTCCAGTTTAGCTGCAATACGTGAAAACTCAGAAAGAGAGTTTAGTATCACAATTAAAATAGAAAAAATTATAAAGATAAACAAATAGGTATAAATCTACTCACGGTCATACATGTTGAATGATTATAAAATATATAATTATAAAATAAACTAACTAAATTAAGAATGAAAAACATTTAACAGTCAAATAAAAAATATTTTAAATAATTCCTTGCAACAACTACTTTGAATGAGAAAAATATTGCATATATAAGATATTATTTGATTCCACCATTACGTTAAGAAATTCTTTAAATACTTGATGTAACCAGCTGAAAACACAACAGACAAAAAGACATAATAACTCGCAAACGAGTTCAATTAGACGTCAAAGGTCATTCGACGACAATTGCAAGCGAGTTCAAAGGCGCCGCGATCCGACATTTTTTATAACAAAATCATTTCACACGCGACGCAATGCGAACGAAAAAAAAATACATGTATCGTATCTAAATCTTTCAAGGCATTAAATGAGTGTTTGAAATCGAGGTTCATATCGCTGACGAACTAAGACGCTGCCGTGCTGTCTGGCGTTGGGTGTCAAATGAGCGCTCCGCTCACCGAAAAAATATATTCGAGCGCTAATCAATGAATTTTATTGGAAGTTGTCGACCTTTTAAAAGCCTACTTTTGTCGAACTGCTGCGACACGCGGCGATCGTTGTATTAAACGTTAACTATGGTATATACATATATATTGTTCATAAGAATATAAAAAAAATCATACAATCAACGGGATTATTATTTCAAGACAACGCTTCTTTCTTACATCGTATATTAGCTAAAAAAATGGTTGACGTGCGTAGAATTTTTTCTTCCATGGAGAAGCGCGTTTACGATACGCTGGATCGCAATTACGATCCAGATCAAATTCGCAAATTTTTACGAATTGTGTGACAATGATGTCGCAAAAATGCGCTCGCAATTGCAAATCGTACTTGCCTATAGGCGTAAGGCACTCGATCGAGACATAAATAAATCGAATATTTACGATGAAAAAGAAAGCCGAGCAACTGATAAATCGATTAGACAATAATGATAATGATATCACGGTAGAACAAATCGATTCGCAATTTAAACCTCGATTCCATACGGGATTAATAATAAATACTAAATTCCGAGATCCCGCGAAATTCATGGGTGGTGTTAAGAGTGCGGTGATAAAGTTTGTGAGGGAAAAAATCAGTGATCACAGGTGTGTTAAAGCGTGCGTAGTTTTGGATAACGAGGAGGACAAAAGTTTTGCGAATAAATACGAGACATTGTGCGTGACCATGGATCTCGATGCTTCGTATGAAGATCTAGTGAAAGAACGCATTTTAACTGGAAGTAACTTTTGAGGAATTGAAGAATTCCGACAATGCGACAGCGGCTAGACGTTGAGCAAACTATTTAATATTGTAATTAAAATCGCAAAATACAATCCTTTGCGAGCTAGTTCGTGGATCACGTTGAAAGGTGAATGAACGTAGAAAGTTTCGACAATGATTGTTTTGCGTGGGCAATAATGTCTCATCCTGATTATAATAATCATTCAATATTTAACGGTATAAAGTTCCCGGTTGCACTGAAGGACATTCCAAAGCTTGAGTAGCTGCATGATATTTCCATCAACGTGTTTATGATTGAAGCTGCGGAAACTGTAGCGCCGATACATTTAACATCTGGTGAACGAGAAAAACACGTCAACCTGCTTCTTATTACTGACGGTGAAATCTACAATTATTCTTGGATTGAATTCGAATCGAAAAATATTCACGTTGATGGTAAAAAGTATGGAATAACTAAAGGGTTGCTTGAATTAATGTTTACAAAAACACCGCAAAATGCATTAATTTCACCTTTGGATTATAATAATTATAAAGCCATTTTGTTATAATCGAAAATACTGTGCATCGGATGGTGATATTCGCACGAATGAATTAAAGTATAAAAATATTATATCGCCACTTTTTATCAACTCTTATTCCGGAAAGGGTTTCACTCTGCCGAAATACAAGTTATACAAGGATGATAAGAAATTGGAATACAGTTATTGGCACGATCCAAATGAGCTCGTTGATCGCTTGAGATTGCTCGTGTCGTCACAAATGGCTGGAAATTCGAGTCACAGGAACGAAATAATTTCGATCAGAATTGCGCGAAGCTAACTTCATATACTGAAACCGCAAAACTTTTTAAATTACAGTTGCAAAATTAATGTTGATGTGTTTGGACGTTTCATTTTCGGTCATATCGTTAAAATGTATTTAAGAGGACCACCTGGTCTTGGTTTTTGCACTCACAAACGATGATCACTATAATATGAAAAATAAACGTTCTCTTTCCATACAGATGCAAAAAAATTTAAATAAAATTAGAAACAATTTTGGAATTAGAACGCTCGTTCTAATACACAACAATTTTATCAATTGACGAGCCATATTCAAGATATAAGCAGTGATGTCAGATTCGGCATAATAGCAGCAACTTGAACATAGTTGCTAATGAGCGACGTTCTTTGTAATAGTTCTCGATTGTGTAACGGACATACTGCAATGTCGGTAAAAATGTACGGAGAAATGTTAGAAAACATATTTTTTAGATCATTTGTTAATCATTTTTTAATGTCATTTATACAAATATAAGACTGTAAACAAATTGTTAATTAATTTTCTTATTATAATTAAAACAATTTTATCAATTAATTTTTTTAATTTAAAAATCGTAATACAAAGAGATCATAAATCCAAATATACTTTTTATATACTCTTCTATAATAACAGTATAAATAAATAATTAATAATCATTAATTAATGATCAAAAAAATAAGTTACCTCCTAAAATTTTTACTAACATTGCAGTATACCCAATATACGTCGCTCAATAGCAGCTATGTTCAAGCTGCTGCTATTATGCCGAATCTGGCATCACTGGATATAAGAAATAAACTATCGCTTGTTGCAATTCGTGTGTCAATGTTGGAACTAATGTTAAATGAAAATAAATTATAATGCAATTTGAAAAAACTCAGTATCATGGAAGATGTTAATGAAATGCACAAACCAGCTAGACACAATTTTTTGCGTCGAAACGTCGACGTTCGAGGATCTCGTGGATATGACAGCGCACGCGCGCGAAAACAAAGGATTCAAGTACTTGTTGAAGATCGTCGATATATTCTCGAAACATAACTGAGCAATTCCGATTAAGACAAACTCAGCGAAAGACGTGGCTGTTGCAATCGAATGCGTCTTGAAATAGCAGCGCAAACCGACAAATTTGCACGTTGATATGGGCAAGGAATTTTACAACTCCACGTTCAAAGCATTAATGTTAAAATATAATATAAACATATATTCTACGTACAGCCATTTAAAGGCGTCCATATGTGAACGTTTCAATCGAACGTTGAAGGAAAAAATGGCAAAGAAGGCAATTACAAGTGGTTTGATATTTTAAAACAATTAATGTCAGAGTACAACAATTCCGTTCAACGTAAGATTAACATGAGTCCCAGTGACGTAAATTACGCTTTTACCTAAAAATCGTTAAGTTATTCATTATCATAATTTAAAACAAACGTTGCATGGTTTTGTACTCGAAAAATTCAAAAATTCAAATTTCGATAATCTCCATGGCTTAAAAGTTATATCGTTCTAAACTCTGATTTAAGAAAACAAGGAAAGAACGATTTTGAAACAAATTTGTACAAATTAATAAACAATGTCATTTTCGGAAAAACAATAGAGAATATACGGAACAGACGCGATGATAAAATAAAGACCGAATGGCACGGTATCCAAAGCGTTGACATCGAAACCAATTTTTCATCGATACGTTGTGTTCGATTAGGATTTAGTTGCCGCGGAATTGACGAAATTATCAATCATGATCGATAAACCATTCTACGTAGGAATGTGTATATTGGAGATTACTATAACTCTACTATACTCTTTCCAATATGATTATATTATGTCGAATTTCACGACGAATGCTAAACTCTTGTACACCGATACCGACAGTCAGACAGACATTTATGAATTTAAATATGATGATTTTTACGAATGTATGAAGCGTGATATTCACGTGTATAATAAGAGTGACTATGCGGAAAATAATGTATATAGTATGCCGCGTGTAAATAAAAAAGGTTTAATAAAGGACGAATATAGCGGACGACTAGTTTCCGAATTTGTTGGTCTACGATCGAAAATGTAGGCGATTCGAGTGCAAGGCGAGAATGAGACAAAATGCGCGAAAGGCTTAAAAACAATTGTTGTGAATAAAACTATCGTTTAATGATTATATCAAATGTTTGAAGAGTGCATGTGAAATTACCCTCACAATCGCCCTCACGACGATAAAAGGGTATTAATAAAAAATTGCATACAAACGATGCCGTGGGGGTATAAATTTAATAATACGTAAATATTATAATACTTATTTGTTATGCTGTTGAAAATATCATTGAGTTTTCATTATCGTTTCATTAATTGCATTGATTTTAGTTTCAAGCATTTTTATTAGCTAACTATAAAATAACCATTCGGCAAGTGTATTTGATGAAGTAAAAGAAGGTTTGATACATAAACAAAGTTTCGGTATAAATACGAGATCCGAAACGATTGGTCGAGAACAGTGCGGAATGATAAGTAGTGACAAGAGCGTCTCTAAACGCTCAATCTCTCGACCTTGAAATTAGCGAGACAACAGCATAATTAAATCGACTAATATACGTGCCGCGTGCAAAACTGCTATTTTAATTGCAAAATATAACAACAAAACGCGATATTTAAAATAGAGTAAAATGGAAGAACAACCCGCAACCAGACACGAGTTGGTAATGAAAGTAAAGAGCTGTCTTGGCCCGATCCCGATTTTACAAGGAAGCTACGGTATCCGGAATCCTGCTAGGACAGTGGATAGCTGACGATCCAGAAGAAACGGATGTGGAAAAGACGTAAAACTGATGGCGCCAGCAGATCATCCGCTAGCGATCATTAAATCACATAGAAAATTCATTTAAAAAAAATGAAAAAATAAAAAAAAATATTAAAGAAATATTCAAAAAATGATATAACTTGAAACAACAACAAAATCCTACATACGGTTCGCACGACAAAGAAGGTAAACCGTATTTACCAAATTGTATGGATATCGAAGAATAAGTAAATCACATAATAATCATTATTGTGTGATGATTTTATTTATTATTTATTATCAATAATAAAATATATGAATTATTTCATTAATATTACTATTCATTTTTAATTCTATTTTTTATCGATGATTTTAATGTATTGACTCTTTTATTATGACTGCTAACTTTACCGCTGCGTAAACATTACATATGTATTATACCGCTACTTACACGTTACACGAATGTTTATAATCATCGAATAGCCTCACAAGCGCCGAAATTTATACTTAGAATTTTGTTAATCAAAATTACCTTACCTTATATTATATTACCTTATATTACCTTATAATACTTAGAAATTTGCACACGCTTTTCAAATCTTTTGTCATAAAATAATATAAATTCGCGAGTTCGACTAGGCGCAAGCAGTTCAGTTCTTTTTAATCACAAGTCAACATTTTCAATCACAATTCAAGCTCGTAATTATTAACTAAAGTTTAGTTTAGTGGTGTCAAGTGCTATTGTTCGAATTCCGAAGCGTTAACCACATCTGTGGAGATACCTTTCGTGTAAGGATAAAAAGAACATAATCAACAAGTAAGCAAGTCTAGAATAAACTATTTTATAAAATTATTTTATTATTTATTCCTAGACACCTAACCTTCCTCGCATTAAACTATAAGGACAATAGAGGATCTAAGTATCACTATTGTCCTATGTCTTGTTTTAACTCAGTTCATAACAATTTTTTATATTTTTGTCTTGTTTCCTATAATCATATATGTATAGTTATGGTTAAACTATAAAATATTTTTTTATTATCTCAAATTGAATGATGTCATGCGAAAGGCGTAAAACAAATTTGAATAAAACTATAATTTAATTATATCGACTGATTTAAATAAATCGTATATATTGAAAAATCTACAAATTTTATCAATAAAATATGGAAAATGCGTGGTGATGCAATTTATTAAGAATGACGAAGAAGTGTCTGCATGTTTACAACCCAGAATGCTCAAGCAATTTCAAGATAATGATAAATTATTAAAAAATTTACAAAGCGCAATCGCCGATAAAAAACTATATATATTGAATACTGCGGAAGTAAATTTAATAACGTTGAATTTGTTAATGTTTAAACTTTGTATATGGAATCGAATAAAATATCAAATAAATGCTATATTTTTACATTTATATTGTGTTCTTTCATTAAAAGTTTTAACTCCTATTCACAAGCATGATTATATTCGTAGGATTGAGAAATAATAAAAAAATTAATTTGAACCGTTTATATTTATGAATAACAAATATTTAAATAATCAGTAACAACATCTAAAGCAACCAAATTTCGTATCATTGATAACGCCTTAAAACAGACTTCTAAGAAGAGATCAAATTGAACGCAGCATGTAACAAAATTTGATTTTATACCACTATCACTTACCAATAATTCTATTATATTGCATATACACTTATATATTATTGAGTGCATAGTCAACAGTTATTTCCTTTCTTAGTATTCGTTCGATGAACGAGAAGTTCTTATATTCTTCCTTTCTTTATGTTTTGATAAATATAAACAAAGTTTAGTTATAAATCCGAATAGCAGAACGATTAAAATGTTTTTGTTATTTAATATTTTTTTAATTTTACTGCAATCGCGTATTTAGTTTATTTCTTTATTTGTTTATTTTACCAAAAAAGATAAATTTTTTCGTTTTTAAATATATTTTATTTTCATTCATTATTGTAATATTCTAAGCGTCAATAATATTATGTTCAATTCCCCCCAACTAATTTTGCGCAAGAAGTGGGGAATTTATTTTATAAAAATAAATTTATATAAACATTTAAGAATTAAATTTTTCTTTTGTTTTTCTATATGGTGGAGTTAGGATAAATCCTAGGCATTACTAGAGTATTGATCAGGAAATCGTCATTAACAAAAAAAAAAATAATTATCCTCTCGTAATGCAAATATTAAGATATGATCGAAACGGGTAGTATCTACTGTTCCAATAACGCTCAGGTAATCCTAGGTAAAAATAGTTAATGTACAGGTACTGTTCAGGTAATTCCTATCAAAAACTATATGATCCAAAAATTGTTTAACTAGGACCTATCAATCCCTTAATAATACCGGACCTGTAGCGGGTAATGAAATTAATGTTGAACGTCACATATCGGAAAATAGCCTTAAAATGGTTCCTTAGCCTTATCCTAACAGGATAATACCTGCTTGTATAAATAAGATTTCCTGATCAGTGCCTTATTTCTTCGATCAGTTTACCGTAACTATACCTTACTAAGGCCCTAGGTTTATTTTTTGACGGGTATTGATATTTTTTAATTATATACTTTGGTAGTTCAGTGGATCGATTGATATATTAATTGTAAATGTTGTAAAAATAAAAAAGTGTTAGGTTTAATGAAGGACGAATATAGCAGACGAATCGTTACCGAATATGTCGGTCTACGATCGTAAATGTACGCGATTCGAGTGCAAGGCGAGAATGAGAATAAACGCGCGAAAGGCGTAAAAACAAATGTTGTGAATAAAGCTATCGTTTCATGATTATGTCAAATGTTTGAAGGGTGAATGTGAAATTATGCGTGAAAAAAATTGCATACGATCAAAACTGCACAAAGTGTACAGCGTGCGCGAAGAAATGGTTGCGATTAGCCCTCACGACGACAAAAGGGTATTAATAAATGCAGAAAATGTCATCTACATAACGTGTATAACATAAAACGTCATAAGCCAGATTACTCAAACAGTAACATTCCAAATCACGCATCACAAATTCAGCAAAAACTGGAGACAAGGGTGAGCCCATAGGTGAACCTTCAATCTGTTTATAAATTTTATTATTGAATTGAAAAATCGTTGAATTCATAATCAAATTAACCGCAATAATCAACTCATCCAGTGGAATATTGCAGGTTTGTTTAATTATGTTATATCTATTTTTTATACTTTCAATGACTAGGTTATTAGGTATATTGGTGAAAAGGAAAATGACGTCAAGTGAGATGAAAATGTGGTTATTAGGTATAGAAAAATTATCAATCATTTCATGAAATTCAAAAGTATTTTCGTGAAAAAGTGAAATTAAGAGAAAAGAGCTTAAAAAACAAAAGTGGCGAAAAATTTTATAAAATTTTAAAGAAGTCGATATGCAGTATATTGTCGATATCCAGGGCTTTATACAGCCGGTTAATAAATTTACGCTGGAGGAAATTGCTGTATCATGCATACAGCACCCGTACGTTGTAACGCATTTGTTCGAACCTCCGTGCATTTGGACCAGTTTGCCGTCAAAATACAAGTCAATCAATGCATGCTTGATACGAAATTATCATGGATTGATTTAGAACAATGGTCATTTGTCGGATATGTAATTCGATCATTGTTGAGCGATGCAACTATGATATCCCTATCAGCGAATAATATTATTTAATATGCATAGAATATTCTAGGTACATTATAATATTCCTAGAACATTCTATGAATATTGAATAATATTATTTGCTGATAGGGATATGTAAAAGGCTTGGAAAAGAAACAATTTTTAGATAAATATATCGATAAGATTGCCGTTGTAATAGATTGAAATTGAATTCATTACCCTTCGTTAAAAATATAACAATTATAAAAAATTATAACAGTTATAATATTATTCCTGTAATGAATTTTCCAAATCAAGCCAATCGTGATTGAATCGTGATTGAAGTTTAGGTGCCCAAAGAGAATTGTATTAACTTTAAGCAAATTGTTGAAAGAGAACGAGCGTGATGAATAAATATACTTTTAACTGAAACGTATCTAATTATAATCACATAACCCCTCTTCCTCGCAACTAAAACTTGTATTTGTATATAATCTTTTGTAAATTATTTTTTACATTATTAAAAAATCATGCCTATGAATGGAGAACTTTCATTTCTTTACATCAAAAATGTCTGATAAATATGGTGCTTCGAAAGACAAAAATGATTCAAAATCATTTCGTCGAAAAATCTATCCAGAACAGATGTTCTGGGAAGGTCTCATTGACAATAATTATGTCATCTAAATGGCAAAGATCTATGTGTGTGCAAAAAGGAGGCGAAGATTATCATTTGAAATGAAGAAAAAGGAGGGTTCAGCGAGGAAGGAATTATTAACGATAGTTAATATATATATTATATATTAATAACGGAATTATTAACTTCCATTTGCGAAAGAATTGAAAAACATTGCTCAAGAAATTAATAACGTAAGAAATATTTTATTTTACTAAAAAAAAACGAAAAAAAAAACTACAGTACATACAATACACTTGTAAGTATGTTTACAGATTTTAAATGACCCAAAACCGATGCGTCTAACGCCAGATGATGGGGATCGTTTTCTCAAGGCCGAGATGTGCCACATCTCTGACATGCCGTTCGCCGTCGACGATGCAAAGGTCCGTGACCATTGTCATCTCACTGGGCAGTTTCGAGGACCGGTTCACAATAATAGTAATATAAATTACAAAATTAGATATAATATTTCTATAGTTTTGCATAATTTATCCAATTCTGACGCTCATTTCTTGATTATATACATTTGACTGCTGAAAAGTTATTTCTTTTCTTAGTATTTGCTGGATGAACGAGAAGTTCTTATATGCTTCCTTTCTTTATGAAATATTAATATTCATAAATATTATGAATATATAATAATATTATATTATTCTTTTGAATAATATAAACAAAGTTTAAGTATGAATCCGAGTAGCAGAACGATTGACCGCATCAGTCGCTAGTAACTACTAGTAAGAGAAGTAAAAATAAGAAAAATTGTTTTAACCAATTTGTCCGCGAATAAAAAAAATCTAAGTTCACTACAAAGTGAAATGAAATTTCGCCATTCGTGGCAGGGAAGGATCGACCGCGAAGCTGCCACATTCATTCGAGATACATACAACCACATCACATGGAAAAAAATTATTTGCAGGCATAGCACGAGAACAAAAGATCTCTTTGCGTACAACATTATGTAAAAAGGAGGCGAAGATTATCATTTGAAATGAAGAAAAAGGAGGGTTCAGCGAGGAAGGAATTATTAACGATAAAAAAAAACACCAAGAGAAGCTGCAACGGCTGTTCAGTTCGCATGAATAATTAAAGGAGAAATTGGTCCAGGAGGTCAAGATTTTGAAAGATTTTTTGGCTCATCTCCAGGAACGTTTAAAGCAGCGGGAAGAGGATTTTCAGGACTTGAAGTTCCGTTTTCGTATCCATGGGATGGAATGGTCGGAAAGTGAAATATCCTCAACCGATGATACGTATTATTCACCTAGTGAATTATGTAATTCAGAATATAGAAAAATAACGACGATGAAATTTAGGGAAAGAAGTCTAAATTGCGTTTAAATGCGCTGATTTCAAGGCTAGTTGGAAACAGAGCTGTCGTTAATATATCAAATATTGCCGCGCCCCTACGAAAATCAATTCTAATACGTAAAAATAGATGGAGAATCAGAATATAGAAAAATAACGACTATTAAATTTAGGGAAAGCAGTCAAAATTGCGTTTAAATGCGCTGATTTCAAGGCTAGTTGCAAACAAAGCTGTCGTTATTATATCAAATATTGCCGCGCCCCTACGAAAATCGTTTCTAATACGTAAAAATGGATTGGGAATCAGAATATAGAAAAATAACGACGACGAAATTTACGACGGGCTCTGTTATATTTACGATAATAAATTGTAGTTGATATTTCAGAATTATATTTTTTTTTTTTCTCTTAGTACGGTTAATTAGATTTTTATGCTTATTTCTATTTTATATATCAGTAATTATACCATATTTTAATGTTTTTCGTTGTATTATTACGTATTATGATGTTTTTTATAATTTTTTTGTTTTAGTGTATCGTTATTATTACGTTACAAACTTCAGCGACATATGTTAGTAACGCGTGTAATCGCTTTTTTTAACGATAATTGTTTCGCAAATCATTTAAAACCCGATTCATTTCACATTTCAAAAAATAAATGTACGAGTGTTTGCGCGGGGATCAGATTTTGTGCAAATTGATACAAAAAATTAGATCCAAAATCACCGCACGTGTGCGGTCATTTTGAGTGTAAAATTTGTAAATAGATGGTTCACTCCAATCATTTGTGTTATCTTCAAC